>JBCFXI010001963.1:0-34168 GCA_038496175.1 Ampulex compressa | reverse complement strand
TATATAGTTTATTAATAGAATCAATATATATATACAAGAACTGTAGATACTCGCACTTCTTAACAAGCTTCTCTACGTCGTATTTCTTAGCTATTCCCCGACTCTCGTCATCGACTCATCATACCATAATCTTTGGGAACTCCTCCGGGATTAACCAAATAGATAATTTTACCACAATTTTTGAGGGCTCGTCCGGGAGAAGCCTATTAGACAGTACCGTGCCGATTATTACAGACATTCAGATTTTACATTCAGTGTGCAAAATGGCAAGTGGAAAATCGTCTTGCGAAGACCTTTCAAATACGATTGTGAATGTGACCGAACCTGTAACCAGCCAGATGAAAGTGCGCGAGTTAAGAAAGAAGCTGGAGGAATTGGGGATGGACACGAAAGGTCCCGGGTTCGAATCCCGGTCTAGGAACAACCCAACGGCTCAAATTTTTTCTGCGTGCCTACATTTGGTGTCAGAAGTGAGATGGAGGCAGGATCCGATTCTCATAAGGTCATCTTCGAAAGACGATACTACGACGGTGAAAAAATTAAAAGAGAGAAGCTCAGGCTGTGTGCGAGCTGTATACGACGTAAAGATGGTGTTGGTCGCGAGCCACAGAGGGCGTCCGCGACGGCACAAAGCGAGTGAGTGTGGGCCGAGGAACTGCGTAAAGCTTGAGCGATCGGTGACACTCACGACATGAAGTAAGACGCAAACGACGACGAAGAAACATTCGAGGGCGAATGTTCGAGCAGGATGGCCGAGTGTAGGATCGGAACTCCTCCATAACATAAAATAAGCGTTTGCGGGATAATTTGACCGGAGGGCCTGGGTAGCTTAGTGGTCAGAGCAGTCGCCCGGAAAGCGAAAGGTCCCGGGTTCGAATCCCGGTCTAGGAACAACCCGACGGCCCAAATTTTTTCCGCGCGCCTACATATAGTTGTGATCTGCTCCGACATTGACATCTGGACATATGCTTGATTAAGATTTTATGACAGGAAGCTATTAACAATTAGAATAGACGTTAAATTGTAAACGCAAAATTATATATTTTGAATAAGTGATTCATGATCCATAAAGAAAAAATTTCAAGAAGATAGAAATAGGAATTTTGAGGGATACAAAAGAAGTTATAAAATGAATTTTCTTTCTATTGTTAAGTGAGCAATTATATACGCGTAAGATCGGTATTCCTCCATAGTATAAATAGACCTTGCGGGAACATTTTATCAGAAGGCTTGGGTAGTGATCTGTACAGTCGCCTGGGAAGCGAAAGGTCTCGGGTTCGAGTTCGGGTCGCAGCAATTCAACAATCCAAATTTTTCCGCGGTGCATAGACACGTTCTTAATGCTCAATAGTTGGAAGTACATAGCCAGTATAAATACTGGGTAGCTAAGAGAGATTTTAGCTCAAACATGTATTATCACCACCTTATTGAGACACAAATATTTACATTCCTTAACATATCATTAAACATTGCATGCGAGCAACGTACTTTCACGTTTTTCGCAGTCTGTCACTCGAGCATGGGTCACGTAAAAATATGTATTCAGTAGATTGGTCTAGAGAGCGGGTATCGTATAAATACGATTTGCATCGTATGTATGGTGTTTGTGTTACTAGACAACGCTCTGCATTATTTTTTCCCAGGAGTTTTGTTTGTCGAGTTACTCGATCTTTTGCTGCGTTACTTGATTTTCTGTCGAGTTTTTAGCTCCAGAGCATACAAGTCCTGTTTTGAAAATTTTAGGCTCGATATTTTTATTAATGATTATAACATTGACAAAGTGAGCTATTGTGATAAAGATAGTGATCAAGAAATATATGCTGATAGATTATCGGACTTTTCGTATGATTCTAAAAGGCAAGATAACGAAGAAAATGACGATGATGGCATTATTCCATGTATTCCAATATTTATTTTCCTGATTTCGTAAAAATGTCGTTTTTTTTTGTTAAGATAATCATAGAATATATATTTAAGTGTAAAGTAAAAAAAGTTTCGTTGAGAAAAATGAAGTAGTTTTCGAGTTATTGCGATTTTACTGAATAATCAACTCCCTCGAAATTCATGCAAAAACGCTCACTACACGCGCAAGTTCACAGCAAAGTATTATATATATCCTATGCCATATATGATATATCCGTATGCCAAGTGTTAAGTCCCAATGCGACATGTCACCCGTCTTCTTAACTCCTCTCCAATAGCCAGGACCAGCGTACTCACGGTGCATCCACACTTAATCCTATGAGGCAACAGATGATACCCTCTACTACGAACCAACCATACGTATTTCTATTGAATTCTATCGGAAGAAGCTGCATTTGATCGGGTTGGAGATCCTCAAATCCCATAATACGTAGTATTATGACTCCGTCCAGCGTCACTCGGTGTTTGCGCCGCACGAAAGCTTAGGAAGAAACAATTGAATGGAAGACACAAAGTCATTTTAAGAATTTCTGTCCTCAGCTACACCAAATAAATCACGATTGTCAATGGCTTCCTCTACGAGAGAGCATATAGGATTTCCCCACAAGGTTAGGGATATTTATAAATCTTTATGAAGTAATTTGAATTTTCCGTCAGCCAAAGATATCCGATCCCATATCCTGCTAAATGAAAGTTCCACGCTCGAATTAATATACCATGCCTCTATGCTTAAAATATTTATTCTTTAAACGAACACGAATTTACAGCGCATATAGGCAAAACCTATATCAATGACATTTATGCATCGACATTGGTCGGAGAGCTCTCCTCCCTGTCATGAGAGGGGGAATGTCGAGAACGTCACTGAAAAAAAAGCGAGCAAAAAATAAGAACAAAAATACAGGACGTAACAGTAACTTTAATTGAATCTATTATATACATCTAGGTTTGTGTTTTCCAATATTCCAAGTAGATTTGATCATGTTATATTTTCATAATATTACGCAACGGTACGTAAAATATAAATTATTTTATTTAATTCTTTTTTTTTTGTATTCTGGACATTGTATTCTAACATAATATAATACCTCTTTCTTATAAAACTTCGAAATACAATTTACGGATAAATAGAACGAAACCTAATGCTGATTGCATACTGAATCAAAAAATATAACGTTTCTACTTTTTCGTAATGACTTCACGTCTTAAATTCAAATATTAATGCAAAATAAGGATTATTTAATAAGAAATTTGAATTAATGTAGTCAAAGCAAATAAAAAGAGGAAGAGAAATACTTTGTGCGTAAGAAATTCTTGACACACTTATGATGATTCTAACTTAAAGTTTACAGTTATAAGTCTATGCATCGTGATATGCATTGTAAAGGAATAAGACTTCGTTTACAAGGATCCGTTCTCTTCATTTCCTCAATTAGTCTACCTTCGCTCTCAATAGAAAAAACATAGCTGGAATAAATAGCGAATTGTTGTTATGCATGATATTATATTGTTTTTCTGCATGTGTTTTTGATGTGAACACAGCGACAGTTATTGAAAAATCGGTAAAATATTAAAGTTAAGTTTCTCAATGGTAACAGATGCAATAAAAAATCACTAAGAGATTAATTTTGTGAAAAATAGACTATCATCAGGAAGATCAAAAATATTATCTGATGACAAACACGAGTATCACGTGCTTTTCCGCAAGAACGTATTCTTCGCAAAGCATTCTTAAGTGGGTTAGGGAATCAGAAGAGTGTTTAACCTAAAATAGTACAGTAATTTAACAACTTAAGGTTATAATCTATATATATATTTGTTCCTATATTTCAAGAAACTTGCCCGGGGTCATACAAATGAGAATATAAATTAAACTATTATTGACCTTTACATCGGGCATGTAATAATAATATTTATTAACAATTAATCGCCACTGCTCTTGTGGACACGATTAAAGTGGATATTAATAAATATTAAAATCTATTAGTCACTTGATCTTGTGGAAAGGATTAAATAGGTGTTAATAATTCATACGCAGACGATCGTCAAAAAAATGCGGGCATGGATAAGTTAAGACGGATCACTAAGTTTTCCTGTTACTATAGGATGAATGTGTTCGTCGGATGTTAATGAACAACTGGCTGAGTCGGCGATCGGAAAACGACTCTCTGATCTATCTGTTATCCCTGTGATATATAATAACGAGTTGGAGCCGTCATTCATTTTATATGCCATTGTAGACTTTGACGAGTCTAACTCGTCAAGAGCTATTTTCGGTGGACGTCGTGCAATATATTATTGGAGTTGCTTTACCCGTGCATCACTTCCAATTTGTTTACAATATTTAAGATCCTCTCATCTTCTCAACAGTACCAATAACAATGATGTATTCACAAATTAGTAAATCGGAAAGAAGCATTGTGAAAGCAGTATTCAGTATAGCCCTCATTTCTCACAACAAATGCCATACTGGACAATATTTAAGTTTAGTAAAATTTACGAATAATTATTTTGCATTAAAATTGTATATCAACCTGATAAAATGTTATGTGGTGCGCGAAAATTTTGGAACAGTGCAGTCTTGGAGACGGACCGTCGCGCCGACCGTCTCGCCGTTATATATACAAAGGGCATAGGAATTTCGAGTGCTCTATCGCCTCGAATGTATGAGTGTGTGTGTGCGTGTCTGCTGTATGCAGACAGTCGATGAACAGAGTTTGGTAAAGACAGTCGATGAATAGAGTCGGGAAAAAATAGTCAGGAAAGTCGGACGCGAATAGCTAAGAAGTACGACGTAGAGAAGCTTGTTAAGAAGTGCAACGACTAGAATAATTTTCTCACCTTATATCCGACTAGTGTTTATAGTTCTTGTATATATATTGTTTCAATTAATAAACTATATATATATTATCAATCATCGATTCATCATACCACAATCTTTGGGAACTCCTTCGGGATTAACCAGATAGATAATTTTACCACATGTTATATAACAATACAAATTTCAAAATAAAACGTCCTCTTTCTTATTCAATAACTTTCTCTTCTTAGAACACATAACTGTTCGGTTGAGGCAAATTAAATAGTATTTTTCAGACGCTTCAAATACTGCTTTATTTGTATGTCAAGGGTTTAATAAATGTTTAGGTCTGCTCAGGGGGAGTTTTCGTGTTTTTGGCGTTTACGTGGTCCCTTTTGATTTCCAAAGCATTTTGTGCGGCCTCTTTGCTATAATTCGTACACTGCATTTTTGGGAATAACACAGCTCTGTCGGTTGTCAGATTGCCCTTTATTGATCATGTTGGGACAGTCGAACGTAACCGGAAACAATGGGAGCCCACGTGTGACACTGACACTTGTCATTGAAAGTTAAGTTCAAGTGAAAATTTCACTTGAAAATCCCGCCTGATTCGGGGAAAACCATATTGTCTGAACGACCTTCGATGCTGAGCAGAGTACCGATAAGCAAGAATAGGTCATATCAGTCCGGTAAAATTTGACCATTGGAAAAAGAAACCAAAGTAATAAAAAACTAAATTGCCTGCTTGACTCCACATGCTTTGGTACACGAGTGTATCTGGCCATCGGCCCTTTGTACTCACCTTTGTACAGAAGGCTGTATTGGGAGCTACGGTAGTGTAGTGGATAAAAGCTCGGACTGCCACGCGGGACACCGGGTTCGAATCCCGCCTATCATTTCTGATTTTTCCTTGTGATATATGTATACTGTAGCTCTGGTGGTTCGGAACGAAAAAAGGAAAAGAAAATATTATTTGAAATAATTTATCTTAAACATATAAGTTCACAATTATTATTTTATATTAGAATTACGTAACGGAATCAGTTTGCTAAAGCAGGTAATTCCAGAAGAGAGGATTCTGAAAAATAAGAATTGTTTCCTTTCCTCATCAATAAACTGATATGTTGGTTCCCGCAAACTTATTGAGAAACATTTGCATTTTCTTTAGTAATGCTAGGCAGTGCCAGATGCCATACCTCTCAAACCGCTGTTCTCAAAACGCTCACTGCATTCTTGGAGACTACGACTCAGTGTCCAATTAAGAGGACACGCCTCAACCAGTCGCTTTCAAGATCTCATTAAGTATAGGCGTAATCATGTGTGCTTAGTGAATTACATTGGTTCTCATTGTATTACTTTTTTTTACTGCTTGAAAAATTTTTGCATCCTCAAACATGTTCCCATTGCTTACTCTTTGATAATCTTATTGTCAGTGTTTGGAGTATTATCATAGTACTTTTTTCGCAACTGCATATTCTCAAGTAATTTGTTTTTTTAAACCATTTTTGGCACCGATTGCTAAGGTAATTTGGCCTAGGAGCTATCGCTTAAGGTAAGTTTCAAACCACTAGAACTACAGAGTACATATCACATTGTTAATGGGCGGTATTCGAACCCAGATCTCCAGCGTAGAAGTCCGCGCTTCTATCCACTACACCACCATAACGCTCTCTTCAGCAATTTCTAAATCCCATATATCAAAAATCTATTCTATGATTTCAATGTAAATCATTTATGTATATCTATTTTACTCTTTTCTTTCATAATATGAGAAATGTGGATTATAATGGGTTAAAGAGTTTAAATATGTTGTAAGAGTAAGGATCGGGGGCGCCGAGTATAAGATAAAAATAATCTGTCTTAAGAATAATGCAGTCTTAGAGGAGGACGACCTCGTCGTCTTTCGTAAGAAAATGTATACAAGGCGTATAAGAATTATAAGTATCCTAGGCCCTCGAACGTATGAAAGTATGTGTATGTGGGGCGAGGGGAGGGAAGCGTGACTGGAGCACTGTCTACGGGACTACGAGGACCTATGTATATGGGAAAAGGGAAATCAAGAAACAAACCAGAGTGAAATCTAACATCTGCATGTCAGTAGCCCCAAATGTTATGTGCGCGATAATAAAAGGGAAGAACTCATGGATCCCTAGAAACCCCAGTAGACAGCAAATTAGGGGAACCAAGCGCCCAAAAGTCTAGACCCATCAAATTGCATCGTAATAGCAGGAGACGACGAGAGGTTCCTAGTATCCTCAAAGGTCTCTATTCCTTGTCGACATTTAGAACTCTAGGACTCGGGGAAAAACCGAAATGTAACGCACATGCCACAGGCGCACGTGTAGGATCTCATCATATCCTCGAAATATTTACGCTAAGGAGGGGTAAAACTTCTAAAATACATACGAGTATTATGTACATCGGTGCTTTTGGTCACGGCCATCACTATTTTTCGAGTTTTCGCTGCGATTAGCCGCAACAGTAAGGTTCGCAACAGTCTCGATCTCCTTGCACTTAAGTTATAACCAGTACGATTCTATCATTTTGTGCAAATATTCTTAATCGAGTTTTTCTCCATTTCACTTTGAGTTAGAGAAATTAATCAAAGTCTTTATTGCGAAAAAAGGTTTCGCTGAAAACCTTCCTCAACCTCCAAAATTCGCCCAAAATCATTAGTCAATTTGCCTTATCGCAGGGGAGTATTGAGTAGACACGCTTGACTCGGAACCGTAAATTTCTTTATCTCAAAACTATACTAAAAAATTGGTCAAAACGATAGTTCGTTAGAAAAGAAGAGTTGAGCTTAAGCCGCTGTGGAAGAAACACATTTATGTTATAAATAATTTAGTGTTTTCCCTCATTGCTCCTCTAGGTTGCTACCTTATATTATATATGTGGAGTCGTAAAGTAATTAATTGTAAATGCACCATGCAGCCGGATATCAGTCTCTAAAGGCACCGATTATTGATACCCAGGCGGTAGATACTGACAAAAGAATTCGGTTGCCAGCCATAATAAATAAACAGTGTGTAGTGAAAGACAGACTTATGTAATGTAATATGGGTTGTTATTGATAATATAGTTTATTCAAAGAATTCAAATATGTACAAAGGCTATTGAAACAATTGATAATCGGGGGGAGTTGGGATTAAAGGATTGATTTGGTCGTTGTACTTCTTAACTAATTTCTTTATTGTTCATACCCGACTGTCTTTATGCGACTCTCTTACCTCACTGATTTTTCACGACTCCTCTTCAGTGCCCTAGACGGTGTGCCACTTACGCATTTTCCGACACACGCGCGCGCGCACGCACACACACACGCATTCATGCGTTCGAGGATATAGGACACTCAAAATTCCTCTGCGTTTTGTTTACATTAAGGATGCACTGTTCTGACACATTATCTCTACTCCAAAATTTTCGCACACCACGCTTATATTGGCATTTTGCTCATGTTATATACTCCTATTTCTGTTTTCATCGCCAGTTATGGTTAATAAATTGTTATCTTCTTCATAATCAAGAGCGTTCCTTACCCACACTAACGACAATCTTAATTTACATATATTTCTCACCTCTTACAATATGCATATATTATATTTTTCTTTATTTAGATCGATATATGTACTAAAAACATTTAAAGTTTTATCATGCATCCCATATTTCTGAGGAATAACACATTAAATACTTTTCATTATTCCTGTGCCTGTCTTTTCGCATACAATTTAAACCGTAGCGGCTAAAGAAAATAGTTACACACAATAAATTTTCCTCGAAATTTGCTTAGAAAGGAGCAAACGTGATGCCTACAGAGCAATTCAAACGACCCAAATTAGTACAAGTGTGCTGGTTCACGACTCCTGTACGCGGTCGACGCGCGCAACGATCGTCTGCCTTGTGTGACATGATCCCGACATCGTGGCCATACAAGGTGTGTGCAAATCCCCATTACACACTTCTAAAATTTAGACAGGAGTTTGAGCAAATGTAGTTCCGCCATGCTCGCAAGCGTACTGCACTTCGAATGAAATAAAATATTCTGCAAACACAAACCACTTAATCCAAATCAAAGAGCGGCACACTGACACTACTTATATTTAAAATAAAGCGTACGTACATAGAATGAAATAAATAGTCTTCAAAAATCACATCTACGGCTTTTGCAGAATAAAACAGCGTTGATCTAAGGTTTACTAAAACCCCAATTAAGTGAATGTAAACAAAATTATATCTGTTTCAAAATAACGTATACGAAATAAATAGTTTCCAAAGATAACCAACTTCTGAACGCCTTATTTCTTTTATATAAATGATTTACCACGTTAATTTCAATAAATTTCTCAATACTAATTTCAATTTTTAATTATCATTATTTCATTAATCCTTTTAATTATTGAGCCATGCAGCAAGAGACCACATTTATTTCATACAATAAGAATGGAAGTGTGGAAGAGTATACTAATAGGCTGCCTCAAAAAACCGCGAATATGTATTATCGTGAGATAACTTTATTACTTCGGCCAAGCCAAATGGCGACTTGCGAAATTACAATTCCAAGGCGGCCGATATACCTCCATCAAATAAAAGAAATCGTTTGTAGAAATTACATCTGTAACTGTTTGTAACAATGAAGTAAAAAACATCGTATTTGTTTCAATTGCAATTTCAATGAAACAATTATTTCACAAAAGGAGCAAACGGTTTAAGAAAATAACATTTATCGCTTTTAGTAAGGAAAAAACCGTTCTACTAAAATAACTTAGAATTTGCATGAGTGCAATACTTGCAAAAGATTAAAGGATGAAAAATATTTTTGATGGAGCGTGCTGAAACACACATTGCGGATTTATATTCCTCATTACGTGGGAGCACCAGTACATATTGATACTTAAGTAGATAACAAAATAGTCATAAGCTTTTAGGAACCGATTATATTTAGTCCAACTCGTACTGCTTTGCTGAATAATTTAAAATTACCCATATTGCACATGTAATTAATGCGTGATTTAAGATATTTTACTACACGAACAATTTGTTACGAGTCATACTTGGGTGTTTGTCCCTTTAATTCTGCTGCTGCTTAAACAGCAAATATAGGACGTGATAAGACACTGGCCGTGTGGATTAGCCTATTAAAACTTTAAGAAGTCTTTGAGAACATGAAAACTTAGTGTGAAACAAAGTCTTGCTCGACAGAAAACACGTATCTAGGACACGTAGCATCAGAGAACCATCCATAATGGATATTCCATTCAGATTTTACCAGTCTGATCATACTTTAGACGTATATTTGTATTACTCTATAATATAAGAGAAGAAAGTAGACATACGTAATAGAAAATCATTTTGTCACCATAAAACGACTTAACAACGATCCGCAATAATTTACTTACATCCGAGGAAAAATCGTAGTTGAATTTAAGCAATCTGTTCGAATATAATGTTACCTGAATATATCGTAGACTATAATCGGTCATTCCGGAATTCCACAAAACGTGTTACAAAAGGCAAGTGCTGCTCAAGGTAAGGAGCCAATTCTACGTTTCGTCAGTCTTAACCTGTTAATATCCTATTTAATAAAGTAGTTAATGAACCAATGAACCTTCTACCGATGAAAAGTCTGAATTTTCTCATCGATATGCACTAGAAGGTAACAAACAAAATTCACTTCTTGTAAACGCTTTTGTCTCTCTGGAATTTCTACGCGTATATACTCCAAAGCATAAATGACTGTACGCGTGAGGTATCTAATTTTATTTCGCACAGTTTATAGATAGGTCTAAAAGAAAATATATTATCCTTCGATTTTTTGTTCTAATTTTGATACAGAAACACCTAAAGCATAAACAACTACAACAATGAATGCTATGAAAGACCAACCGCAAGCCTTACATTACGTACTTTAAGTTGTTTTCGAAAACCTTAATTTCCCAATGTCACAATAATTTTTAATTGTAACGAAAAAACTACATTGTTACATTTTTAAACAAATTTTCAAATTCAGATTGTTGTTAAACCTTTTGATAACTACGAGGGTAATGAGGAAAGGGGTTTTTGCGTTTCTTCCGCCCGAATAATATTATTGTGTTATCATATGTTGATGGACATTTATGGGTTGTATTGTACATGTCGTACATGAGATGCTATCGACAGTGTTGTGACGTAGTTGGCATTTATGTTATTGCTGGTGTTCGTTTTCGGAGACGCTACTTTTGTCGGGTCGTAAATCCGATGCGCAAGACCGACGCGAATAAGAAAACAAGGACTCACTCCGACATGGTGGGTCGCTGCTTGGATCGAGTGCAGCACCACGGGATAAAACGTAAACTAAAGTTTATCAACAAAGGCTCTATACAGAGAGCGGTTTTTTCCGTAAAGGCTTTTACAATAAAGACGCCAAACTTGAACAAAGGAGGCCCGTGTCGAAGCTCCGAATAAAACACTCCTTTTTTCCTCACACCTGATACACGCCTCGCTCTATTCGCACTCGCTCATACCGGCGATTCGTAGCAAAGAGACAGAAGAAAACGTCAGGATCACTCCGTAGGAGGTCCCGTTTCCGCTATGCCGTTAGAACACACGAATTGGCGCACGGTGCACCGATCCTGCTCAATCCGTGAGTCAGTGACCGCGACTCTTGGCGTCACATGCTACATGCGCGTGATCTATAGATCCGGAAGCGCGCGCTAATTATTTGCGCGCCCTAACGCTAGCGGGCGTCCGCTGGCGCTGAACATACCCAACTTCCGCGGTGCGCCAACATCGGTACGATCCGATGCGCCCGCTGGTGCCACTCCTGAATACTGCCCTAGGGGCTACCAATATGTTCCTGGATAGCTAGTAATGTCTTTGCAGAGAGAGAGCGATGCACCAGTGATCGGATTAGCGTTGCTCTATTCTCGTACGTATTTTTTAAATTAAATTCACCCCTTTGCAAACGAAATTTACCCTTTTGCAAATCAAGTACTTTTACCTGTATATTATATTTAAAAAACATCTAAGAATGTTAATTATATATTTTTTTTAAATACATTTTCGGCCCCGACTGCTAAGGTCATTTGGCCTAGAACCTACTGTTTAATACTATTCCTACCAGCTATTTTCCAGACATGTTTAAATGTACTAAATATAGCCTTAAAGAAAAAGAGGACGAAGAAAAAGTGTCGATACATTTATTTATCGATCCTTATGTTGCAAGAAAATCACGAAGAATTTCAGAAGTGACCGCATCTGAAAATTCTACAATTTTTCAAAGAAAACACTGACCGGTCAGTTGACCGGTCGTGGTAGGAATAGTGTTAAGGTGCATTCCGAACCACCAGAGCTACAGTATCATATACGTATCACATGAAAAAATCAGAGGTGATGGGCGAGATTAGAACCCAAGTTTCCCGCGTGGCAGTCTGAGCTTCTATCCACTACACCACCGTAACTCTATGTTAAGTACATAGTAAGAAATGAAAACCTCTGCGACTTTCTTCAAAGATTACTTTAGAAATTGGAATACGACAATCTGGATAAAGTTTTTTGATTTTGGATAACGCAAGTATCCAGAAGATATGATCTTGTGATCACAAGACAAGGCACACTCTAGTTTTTCTACCACCATCTTCTCCAATGCTGAACCCTATCGAAGAAGTCTTTTCCAAAATCAAGTTTAGTGCAAGCAATACTGTTGACGGCATGCACGCTGGATCTGGCGGCAGGATGAACCAATGTTCCGTCGTGTACGTTGACGCTGAGAGAAAAATAGGCGTGTCTATTCCTCTCTCTCTCTCTCACTCTCGTATCCGCGATCGACCCTTAACCCGGCAAGAAGGCCGTGATGTGTGTATCGTGGGTTGGGCGAGTGTCGCTGGATAGCAATTTTTGGGTGATCTTTCCCGTGAGTAACTGCTGCTTTTAGATGCGGTGTTGTTTCGAAAGGCAGATCACCTCACCGTACAAGGTTTTCTGATGGCGACTAGTTAAGTGGTATCACAGGATCACAAGTCAAGGTTCGAGAAGTGAACACTCGCGATATAACAACAATGTACATATTTACACAATGAATAACAAGAATGATTATGAATGAGTCGCTTAGTGTAACGAACTTCTACGATTGATATGATTAGTGGCTACCTCCAAACTGAGGGATTGCCTATCGATGTGTACTCGCCGATAGTTTAAATTGAAGTTCCCGTATGATTCTCGGCTACCTCTGGTTGAGAGATCGCCTATTGATGTGTACTCGCGTATCATTCGAACAGAAGTTCCGTATGATTCTTGTCTACCTCTAGTTGAGAGATTGCCTATTGATCTGACACTCGTGTTTCGCTTGAATTTCCTGCTCGTTGAAAGAACGTTGGTTATTCAACTGGTATTAAAGGTGCTAGTTTTGTGGGGCATCCCTGCAAGGGTAAGGCTGATGGTCCCGTTAAGCGCTTTTCGTGTTTATTAATTAATTTTTACCTAGACACGCATTTGTCCACCAGTTGTTTTATGATTACTTTAACCAGGTCTTTGCCTTGTTACCCTTCCCATGTCAGTGCAAAAAGAAAATGAGAGAAAAAGAAAATGAGGGTAAGGGAAACAGAAAAGGGGGGGTGAGACCAAGTGAGGGTGGTAATCCGTTCGCCACGAGTCCTTTTTGCGATTTCGGGCCGGCCGACAAAATTATATATTTACAAAGGTAAAAGGAAAAAAAACAAAACTCTCAATGCTGTTAACTTTTGGGACTATATTTGTGGGGGATTGATTTGAAAGGTTTGTTATGGATGGTTAGGTTCAAGTATTTTTCGCCAGAGACTTGTGTCGATATAGATGAATAGTTTATTATTATTACTAAGCTACAATTACACTATATATACGATTCCCTATACGCTAACTCTTTATTCTATAACTCTTTATTCTTTGACTCTGTAACTCTGTAACTCTTTCCTCTTTGACTCTGTAACTCTTTAACTCTGTAACACTTTGACTGATCTCTTCTGACTACTCTCTTCGACTGCTCTCTTCCGACTGTTCTCTTCGACTGTTCTCTTCCGACTGTTCTCTTCCGACTGCTCTCTTCCGACTGTTCTCTTCGACTGTTCTCTTCCGACTGCTCTCTTTATATTTTATGCTAAGATTCTCCCTCTTCTAAACTATTCGCTTCCTCGTTAGCATCCGTGCACGCACCCCCTCTCGTTCATAGACATTCTCACGCTCTGGGATGCGTGCATTCTTTCAAACCATGCGTCACTTAAAACTAAACCGTGCCCTGTCAATATCGCTCTTGTATCGTCGCCTTGTAGCCTAAACATTCTTCAGTGGGTCCACGCTCTTATAACCTACGGAATATTTATATATTTTCACGGCGCACTATTTTCCCGTTCCCACATATTCTTACAACTATTAATTTTATGACAGAGATCAGAACCTACGGGACCCGAAAACGGCGGTCCCCAACAGACTTTTGATAATCCTTATTCTCCCCCCCGCAAGGCTTACGGAAACCGAAGGCGCTCCAAGAGGGTTACACGGGCCAGATGGGCCCGTGGCTGGCGGAATTTTTCCCTTCCTCGTACGTACGTGAGTTCGGGCGAAGCTAGGCTTCTATGGCCCTAGAGGATGAATCTCCTTTTCTCGGTCCTCACCGTATCGCCTCCCAAATTCTACTCCCCCTTTCCTCTCTCTCAGGCCCGTCGCGGTCTCCTCGCCGCGTCGCCTATCGACGATTTTAGACATCAGCCCTTCGTCAGGGCCGTACGAGCCTCTATGTAACCCAAAGGGTTACAGCCTGGTCATCCTTTGCTTGAGTTTTCTATAGAGTAATAAAACGTCTGGTGATCACTCACTCAAGTATACCTCACCGTTAATGCCCGAAGCAGTAACAAATATGTTAGCTGATCTCTTAAATTAGCAAAATTTAGTAGATGTAATTAACAACTCTATTTGAACTGTTGCATTTACAAATTGTTATAGTTATTATATGAATATGTATCTTAAGTTACCAGCTGCTGCTGCAGAATACCGTACTATAATGTACTAGAATGTTCATATAACCTAGTCTGTAAACGGTTCTCCTGAAATTATTATTATTGAATTACAGAATGATCTGCACGCAGTTTTCATACATGCCATCATCGCCATATGCAATTATGTAATTGCATTAATATATGATACTGATATTGATAATATTAAAATTGAATTGCATATAATACAATTTTTTATTTCTTACAATGTAATTAACATTATTTGATGTTTTTTAAATATAATGTATATGTAAAAGTACTTTTCTTGCAAAAGGATGAATTTAATTTGAAGAA
Source organism: Ampulex compressa (assembly GCA_038496175.1). Lineage (NCBI taxonomy): Eukaryota > Metazoa > Arthropoda > Insecta > Hymenoptera > Ampulicidae > Ampulex > Ampulex compressa. The sequence continues at coordinate 19,153 of JBCFXI010001963.1, read as the reverse complement.
CCTGTGTAAGGCGACGTTATGGAATAAAGAAGGGCAGTAAATTCTCAGCAATCCGATATCGATATCTTGTATATGTTGGACGTATGCCGCGTGTGTTCTGATTGCTGTTTCCCTGTACAAGCTGTACAGCGCTGTGAGGATTACTCCGATGGGTTGATTACTGCAGTGCTGCTGTTAAACCTGCTGGCATCCTACGGCCTAATCGGCGTTGTAGGATCATGGCTAGTGAAAATATTCACAAAGAGAGTTATCAGGTCGATTGTCTAGGCAGTGAGCTTCTGCGTGTTGTTGCTTCATCCAAGGCAGATTGATGTAGTTGAACATTCTGGTTTATTCGAAATAACATGCTTTACTTAGAAGTGGTTCATCCAGGACAGTGTGACTAAGATCTCGCGGAGTGATTCTATTATCATCGACTTGATACTTGATCTTCTGCGAGAAACGCGATGCGCGACGTTTGCTCTAATCATTATTCCGTCATAATCTTGACGTAATCGGCGTTTGGTGAAATCCGTGCCTGACACGTGCACGTTTTGTAGTGGTCGGTGTCAGGCCGCCATACTAACGTATTGTCAGGAACAATTTTTGTTTGTTTTAACGTTAAGTTATGTCATATATGTTTGAAGATGGATCCAATTGCAGAAACTCTCACATTTTCATATTTGTTATTCAAAACGGCAATGTAACGATAATTACAATATAAATTGTTTGCGATAGTTTATAGCTAAAATTCTGGTAAAAGTAAATGTGCGAACGTATTTTCCAAAGACATCTTTTTTATATAAGTTATTTTTGTATGTTGCAGGAAAATATGTGCATTACAGAGAAGTACTGCTCTTACGTGCCCTCTTAAATTACTAATTTTTTTTACAGTCATTATTTTAGGGCGATTTCGTTGCGAAACTCATATAATATGTAAGTGCTTTTGAAGAACTGCCCAACTTAAGTACTGGCAGATGTATGAGAAATTGTCCAAAATGTAGAGTCAATATGCGATCAACATAAAGTCAGTGCAAAATTAGTGCAGAAACGATACAAGGTCGGTACATAAATACTACAAAGTAGTATAAAATGGTATAAAGTTGTTATTGAGAATTTTTAGAAATAGTCATAAACCATTAGTAGAATTAATCTTACACAATTATCACAATATCATCGACTGGATATTACATTTAAAAATTTTATTATTTATTCATCATCCATTTCAATATGAAATATCAAAAATTCCATAGAATCACATTAACGTGCAAAGCCAACAATGGAAATGTTTATTTTTTATATTAAAATTTTATATGTTGCCTGAAAATTGCCCTGAGCACATCGATATTCTAACTGTTCATTCATTCACTAAAACGAGTAAGAAATATGAATAAAGGTTTTTCTCTCTGACCATGTGGTAACTTCACTTTTCATGTTTCTATTTTTGTTACGAAGGAAGACAGAGAAATAGTTATCTACAAGAGAAAGTTAGTTAACTATAAGATAGCTTTTTGATTTACAGTTGTAGATAATGATGAAAAAAAGTGTTAATGAAAAACTTAACTTTGTTTAAATGGACAAATATTATGATGGGCATACAATTTCTGCCAAATGGGACTACATACTCTATCGACTTTTATGGTGTCAAGATAAATCCAACTACATATAATAATGTGGGATGCAAGTACAGGTAACCTTTCTATTACACGGTAGACAGGTTCCTAAAAAATGCCGTGTTGTGTGAAACCGCTATATATATGATATAGAGTCAGTACAAAAAAGGGATTTACGTTCCAAGAACTTATTAAAAACAAATATTTTTTTTAATTCTACAGAAGCAACTTCATTTTTATCAAAAATATAAATGTATGGATAACACACACAAAAAACAAATAAAGCAAAAAATATGATTTAAACTTAACACAAACTTAATTTAATAAATTTCTTCCTCGTTACTACACAGTATAATTAAACGAGAACGTTTTTCCGGTGAAATGATCTCGACTTCACTTTTAGAACTTTTTTTTCATTTAAATTTCTTGCATCCTTCCATGCTCTGTCAAAAATCTGTAAGTTTTGTCTAATTACAGGTTCTTACACAGTATCTTTGAAATGTCAAGTTTTGTCGTAGATGTCGTGTAAAATGCAGGACGCTTTCCGCTCACATCGAAATAGAAATATAAATGAATAAATTATAATTTGATTATACATTTCTAGATTATATAGCACGTTATGCCTCTGCGTCATTATTATAGGTTTATATAGTTTTTAAATATGGACCGTTTATTTTGAAAGTAGTGTAAATCCATTTTCTCTTGTTTCGAGAAAATTAAAGGTTAGCATATTTGTTAATTGAAAAATAATTAAATTTACTTTTACATAATATTATCGATTGTGGCAATGTTTCTATTCATTTATCGATATGTAATTTAATTATATAAATTTCTTTTTTAGGCAAATTTAACTAAAGTAATGTATATTTACGGGCTACAAATGGACTTACACCACTTTCAAAATTAGTCAATTGTAAAAATCGTCTACCTTCAATTTTGAAAAATCAAATATCACTTAAAATATATTTGATATTAATCCAACTTTATTTACAAATAATAACAAGAAATAAAATAACAGTAGTATTTTTTAATTTTAACATTAATAATATTTATATATTGTTAGACTTAATAAAAGTTATTGGTATTCTCTTTTCATGTTTTTCATGTGGCAGTGTTTTGAAATATTGATAATATACAAGAGATACATAAAGTAATAATTGCTCCATATTTTTATATTATTCGTATGTAATAGATCTTGCATCGCGATATAAAGGCGTCAGGGCGATTTTCTGAAATTTTGGTGGTCCTCTCTGACATGTACGTGTTTTAAATCTTAAATTCTTAAATCCATAGTATTAAATTCTGTCTCCGCCATTGATGTTTTATGTAAAATAGAATACGGTACACTTTTGCAAAATCTCATCCAATATATTTCCAACTAATTTACTTTTTCTCCATTAGTGTTTCTTCTTATCGGTTTCTAATTGCGTTTTGTACATTGTACAAAGGTAAAAAACAGTACCCACTGACCTCACCATCTGTCTATCGAAATTGGACTTACACCACTTTTATAATCGATGGCTACGCAATTTCTTTTGTCAAGCAATATTAAATTGAACAAAGCGTTGGTATTTTTTAAGATATTAAATGCTAATTAGCCATAAACAAAAAGTTTGTACTAAATAATCATAAATGACGTGATATCTCATTTTTTTTTTAAATGGACTTACACTACTTTCAAAATATACGGTCCATATGTTAACAAAAATATTGTCTTCTAGTGTTGTAGAAGTAAAATATTGTACAAAAACTTTCGTACTTTTCTTATCCTGTAAGAGCGAAACCGTGTTATAAAATGCCGTGTTGTAGGAGAGCTACCTGTGTATTGAAAAAGTATAAGATCTAACATACTACAACATTTACTATAAAACAACTTGGCTTATAATTCAGGACATAGCCTACAAGTGTTACATTACTTACACTACGTGTTGTCAGTACCGGTCTGCGAACAAAAGAGTAAGGAAAGAAAGCATGGCGAAGGAGAATGGGAGATCTAAAGGGAAAGGAGGGCATGGATGGATTTAAGGATGAAATTTTGGAATATAGCGAGAGTAAGAGGGAAAGATATCGATTTTCGAGAGAAGGTGGAAGAGTGGAACGTGGTGGGCTTGGCGAAATAATGGGAGAATTTGGAGGGGAGGGAGCAGGAAAGAGGGTCGTGTTCCGGGAATTTGACTGAAGAAAGCGGGAGACGAAAGGGGAGAATAACAGAGAGAGGGCGTATGGCGGGTTACTAATGGGGGTGAAAAAGAGGTTGGCGGGGAATGGTAAAGGGAGAAGAAGGGGGCGAAGGTGAGAAAAGTGAAATGGTGGAACTATAAATGAAAGGTGGGGGCGGTAGACGGTAAGGGGATGGTGAAGTACGGGCTAGGGCTAGTGGGAGTGGGCAAGGAAGTATGGAATGGCGAGGAGAGTGCGAGAGAGGAGGAGGAAGAGGACGAGAGACACAGTCGGGCGTTTGCGGGAAACGGACGAGGACGGATCGGGGTTAGGGGGCGAGAGACGACGGACGAACGTGAGGAAGGTGATTGCGTGAGAGGTTGGAGGGTACGGCAGGATGTGAGGGATGGAGAGAATGGTGAGGGATGGATGGGAGTGTGTGTAGGTAACTTAGGTTAAGGGCCAGGCGGGCCAAGGTAGGTTAAGTGGCAGAGAGATGATGCGAGCGTGGAGGCCAAGCGAGAGATAGGTGAGGGGAGAGAAGCATGCGGGGAAAGACAATAAGGAACGGGGTTCACTATGTATTCCGGGGGGAGGAGACAGTGGAAGTTTGTAAAAAGATCGCGGTTCTCCTTGCACCCCGCAAAGACAAGTAATTTTTAACAATTTACAACTTTTTAACAACTTTTATCTATTTTATCTATCCATGTGTTATTATTAATTTATGCTTGTCCGCTTGCTGAATTTATATAAATCAGATTACAAAGACTCTGTAAATAATTTTTTATGTGATATATTGCTTCAATATATGTTTCGGCTAAAGTAAATAATTTGTACACATTTATTATGTTTACCGGTAAATATTGGTAATTTTCAACTATCTTAGATAAATATGAAGAGCAGGATATTTTCTATGGCTAACACACTGTCGTATCATGAACTCTGTATAAGGGGAGTCCCTGACATCAGATCCCCAGAATGGTGGTCCAGATCTGTCCGAAGATCGGTAAAAACATGGCCAACTTGAGGCAACGTCGGGAAAAAGATAGCTAATCCAACCGGGAACGTGTAATCATTGCCAATGCATCCAACCAAAAAAGCGTAAACTATATTAACCATACATAGGAACGTACAGATTCTCGGAAGCATGTTTAATATTGGGTCAGGAGACCCACGTTGGACTTTGCAGAATTTGCTGGACCGAAAATGTTAACCGTGGCTAAAAGTAACTGGCAAGGATTAGTTATGGCCCTGGTTGGCACTTTTGGGCTGGTTGATTCTGCAAAAGCTCAGCGTGGATCCCCTGATCTGTAATCAACTCTATTCTCCGTACTTTGACTCTGACTATGTCTCTCTCATTCGTACACGTTCGCAGACCTATCGGTCACGTGCATTCCTCGAAACCATGCGTCGCCTAAACCAAGCCATGCACTCTCTCCCAATCGCTCTTTTTTCATCGCTTCAGAGCCCAAACATTCTTCCTTTTGGTCGCACGCACTTATACTCTGTAAAATATTTATTCACTCTCACGCCAGACTATTTTCACATTCCCGCATTACAATATCTTTAAATCATCATGAATTCTGTTAAAAATAATTGAGTATTCTGAAAAGGGACACAAAACGTATTTTTATTCAATTAACCAGACTATACAGATAGTTATTACCGCTTACCGGTAAATATGATAAATTTTAATAAATTATCGATTTTTACCGTAACATACATATACATATACACATATATACACTACCATGTACAAAAAGTTTCAGGAATTCATATATCAACTTAGAATTCAAAATCATTCATCATAAATCTTATTGCTGCATTTAAACTAGTCTAGGCTTAGCTGAACTCCTGTTGAAAATCAAAGCGTTTTAGTAACAGTAGTCTCGAGTTACTCACACGTTGCTCTAGAGAATCGGTCGTCATATAAGCACCAATGTGTACAGTCTTCAAAGAATCTCCGTCTTTGAGACTAAGATACAGCTCCGATCATAACGCTAATTGAACAACGTAGCGAGACGACTAGCTCATTGGCTGTCAACCTATCACGTCCACCGCGTACTTAGAACACGCGACAAACTCTACACAAACGTTCTTGAACATCCAATCCGTGAAACAAGGTATAGCAAACTCGATTGTTATACCGAAAAAGCCAGATTCCGTTGAAAGCCCAGTTAGTGATTTGCGCGATTAATTTCGTTCGATTAATTAATTAATGTCGTGAACGACAGGCACAAAAACCTAGACCAGCAGCACGGCGTCAAGCTTCGTGCTTGAACTTCGTCGGACTTCAATCTTTCCGAAGCGATATTTCGACTCGAAAAGTACACGACGCCTGCGACTCTCAACACATACTTGGTCAAAAACTCACAACTGATCAATGCATTATGGATGCCACATGAAAATCGTGTAGATACAATATGTCCTGTAGCAGGACGGAACGTTGTAATAAAGCACTCTTCTTTTGGATTATTATCTGCTCAATCGAGACCAAATTTAACCCTAAGGACATTCGTATTCATATTAAGGAAATTCGATCATATAAAAAATGGGAATAGATACAAGAATATTATTTAAAAAAAAACGCTGTAATTATAACATAGGATAAACTGTCAATCATATTCAACATGTTCCCTATATCATACATACACGATATTTAAGTGATTTTCCTATGATCACCACAAATCATTATCGCATAATGATTCGATTCATTGGGTATACCACCTTATTTTCATTTTTGTTATTAACCAGCATCGGCTTATATAACGACATTTAAACTGTATCGTTTGTAAAGAAATTAGTGTGAGAATAAGTGCGTGCGACAGAAGGATGAGTGTTTGGACTATAAGACGATGAAAAAAGAGTGATTGAGACATAATGCAGGTTTAGTTTTAGGTGATGCATGGTTTCCAGGAATGCACGTGGCCGATGGTTGTGTGAATGTGTACAAGTGAGAGAGGGTGCATGCAGAGATACTAAGTAAGAAGGGCGTTGTCCAGAAAAAAGTCAGGGAGTTGGTGACAGAGGGTCTTAGAGAGCAGAGTAGAGTACAAAGAGTCAGAGTCAGGGTCGAAGTACAGAGAATAAAGTCAGTCACAGAGAGAAAAGTTAGAGTCAAAGTCAAAGAGCAGAGTAAAGAGTTAGAGACAGAGAGCGAGAGTAAAGAACTAGCGTATAGAATAAGACTGTAAAACTGTATCATAGTAATATCAATAAAGCATATACAAGTCGCTAGCGAAAAAATACTTGAATCCAACTACCATCCAATCAACTTTTCAGATGAATTTTACGAATAGAAGGAGATAATAATACCTCCCACATTGCTTAGGTGTTTGCAATAACCATAAGCCATATGACTTATACATATATATATGACACGAAAGAATATATTCCAATATAATTTGTACTATTTCCAATGCAATGTGGAAATAATTTGACACAGGAATAAAATATATGAAGCAAAGAGGTGAAATGGGGACATTTTTTGCCTTATTAGTTTTGTCAATTTTATACGCGTTTAAGAGACGGGAAACATGTTTCGGCAATCACGAAGCACATTGAATGGTCAGAAGAATTATTGGTTGATTGGTAGCTTACTATAAGAACGTGGAACATATCGATTACAATAAATAGAAAAAAAAAAAAGAATGTGGTCTAAGGTTACATGTATCAATGTAGAGATATTTTCTAAAGATATTTGTAATTTTACTCTTTCCATTTCTTTAGGTCTTTATTTCTTTTACATTTATTAATGTAAAAATGTATATGTTTCTTTTGTGTACAAAGTAATTAATTCAATTCTTGAACTTTAATTCTTAGTAACATTTTAACAATTATTTATTTTTTACATTTATAATGAATCATTCTCAATAAGTAAAAAAATTATGCCGAAAAAATTTATTTCTATTTTCTCGAAGACGAAGTGTAGCGATCCAAAATCTTTTACAGGAATCACCTTTGACTGATTAGCCAAAATGTTGAAGCGGATGGAATTCGGTTTGATGTCTACTTGTAAGCAATAAATTGAACACGCGGTGCCTCCTATATGCCGTTTGCTAGCCATGCTCTATGATGCGATTGCATATGGTCGTAAAGGAAACATGAAGATGAAGCGATAATCAATTAGCCAATATTAGCGGACATTAATCCATCTATCACAGATGGCAGGCGATTGCGTGTACGTATCGAATCCCTGCTGGCCTGGTTAATGCCGTATTATTAAGCAGACAAGTCCGTGTGTACGTACTAAACGCATATCTGCATACACGAGTCAGACTGGTGACATTAATTGTAGTAATTGCGCCATATGCATCCGTTACGTAACCGTAACTAAGTGCACGTCAAATCTGTGCGATTGTTAATAAATAATAACAGTTAATAAATCAACTTATAATAAATAATTAGAATAACAAGATAGACCTTTAAATCATTGTAAATCAGCGGCCTTGATTTGATTCAGTATCTGTCCCACGGTTACAGGTCTTAGCTCATTCATTACTAACCGATGTAGATGTTCAAGAAAAAATCAACGTGCAGTTTTATAAAGGAACGAGAAAAAGTTTGAGATTTCGGTAATATATACAAACCCACGATAATGATATATTATCTATACAATCCACAGATTGCAGAAGATTAATTGTTCAAATGGTAGTCAATTCCTCGCTTCATAAGCTGATATTTGTATTACTTCATGCTTTACAGATAATGTAACACTTTTATCAGGACAAGTTCTTAACATCATTAACAAATTCATTTAAACGCAGAGCTTCCTACAATTATCTCGATTCCATAAAAATTTTACAACAATCTTCAATATAATGTTTGCCTTTCTTAAGACCATCAGTAATACTTGGAAAGTTCAAATACATTAGATATCACTATTAGATTTTTGGGTTATTAATTAACTTATGGCGTGGGGCGGACTCAAGAAATCACTCTGCTCGAAGTAAAAACAATAACAAATATATTTTACGTATGCGTACACCGTATCGTCTTTTACATCCCATGGCCAACACACTCTCTCGTCCACACACCACACATCACGAGTCGCACGGGGCGCCTCGAACCCACACTCACTTCGCGCGTGTTACAAATGCGGATTACCGCCAAATTCCAACAATCACAATTACAAAATATTCGTCTTTTAAGTAAAACATTAGTTAAACAGCATTAAATGTGTGATGTGCTAATTCTTTCAAAATAAATCCGATGAAACAAAATAAAATACTACTTTACAGAAAGTAAATTTGTAATAGAAAGTATATGGTGTTCAAAGATAATAAAGTTACACCTGAAAACGTGTAAATTATTTGCATCAGAAGAACACAAAATCCCGGATATTATTAAGTAACTGTATTTTGTACTTTTGAAGTTGCAAAAGTTTAATATAGAGTTTTAGTATTTATGAAATATAACTGTATAACTATGCAGAAAATATAAAAAATTATTAGGAAGACAATTTTCAGTATAGTTAATTCTCCTGGTAGAGGATAAAATAATCTTTTCAATATAAAAAACATATACACGTCCGACGTGCAACTATTAATCTTACTGTATGCTATTATACTTTATAGTTATCTACTCACAGACGAGATGGAATTTATGTAAAGTCGTTACCTCAGAGATTGTAATTAAGATTCCGATAGGTGCGTGCCTTAATCTCATTATGTAAAAGCGAATGTAAGTCACGCCTGCACGCTGCTATGATACTAGTTTAATTGATTTCAAATAGCACTTCGTAACAAAATGTAGGGCACTGCGAAATTCGACCGTAAGAAAATCTGCGTGCTGATCCGTAAATATGATACTTGACATATCATTTCAGATTATAAAATCTGATAAGTAGTTCCATATAAAAATGTCAATCTAAACAAATTCTGAAGATTAATTTTGCACGTGTTTTGTTCTATACTCAATTTTTTCTACTGTATTAATAAAGTACATGATACTGAACATAGACCTGCCTCAGAAAACGAGATTGAATAACAATTCCAATATCGTGCCTTTTTGAATGTCTAAAGATTTAATTAAATTAAACTTGCAGATTAATGAAGCATGCAATATAGGTGAATTGAGTTAATAAAGCGAAGACGAAAAGAAACAAGTTAATAAAAGATATTAATAAATACCGCTCCCTCAGATGCGTTTATATTCAGCATTATTGAATATATCAATATTGTCAAGAGAAAACAAAAACGAAGCCATAAAAAATGAATCTCTGATATTTGCTTCAATTTACATTTTTCAATAGAATCACTACTATTCTAATATGAATAAAAATTTTACGACATTGCAAACTTCAAAACGTTGCGTGCTTTATTATTTAATCCTATATTCTCACATAAAACACAATTGCTGTTTATGCATGTGACATTGTTTAGTAAGTAGTATATTAAAATATAAAAAAAAAACGGAAAATTTTCGCACTTAGCGTAACTGATCAAGTCCGTTACTAATCACTGTGTACATGCGTACGCGATTGTCAGTGTTTTTGGCAAAGAGGGAATATGCATTACGCGCGTTCGCGACGCGACAGACTCAAGCCTGACGATTCGTCATCGGACGTCGTAAATCTCCGACCGATAAACTCGATATCACGAATCGCGTCTTTATACCCCGGTTTTCTCTATGTCCTGTTGGTGTAATAAGGCTGTTTCAACTGAGAGTAGTTCAGTGAGCACTTGTTTGAGACTTCTTGAGTGTTATAATATTTTTAATGATCGACTTGTGTTTATATACAGAATAAACAAGGCTGGGTGACAACTCTTTGTAATGCAACAGAAACTGTGTGTGAGTATTTTGGATCTGTGTTTGTGTATTGATCGTCTGTCCGATCAGCTCTGATTTCGTCAATGTGAGTCACAAAAATGACTCGGTGTGTGGAGTCAACGAGGATACGTATGACAGGATTGGTTATTAGCACAGACTGCTAATTGATTAATTCGTATAGAGGTGGAATAATCCCTCCTTGACTCTACTTTTTGCAAGTATTGAGAGAATTTCCTGCCCAGATAATCCGACCGCTAGTCCCACTGACCCAAGTGGGCCCTGTAGCCATAAGACCCCTTTTTACTGGTATAAGCTGTTGTTAAAGTTTAACTGTCTTTTTAGTATTTTATGCCGGGTTATTGCAATAACCGGCCCAGATGTATTCCCACGAGCAAAGGGTACATTAAAATATGTTTCATTTAGTATATTTTTATGATCCGCGAATGCCAATCCCTTGCAGTTGTGTTGCCTTGTCCTGCGCGACTTAACAGACTGATAATTGAAATATTCGACAGACAACACTTCAAGGGTAAAGGATGGCGACAGTTTGCATATTTGTCGCATAATCGTTTTAATCTTTACTTAAGAGTAGTATTCATTACATTCTCATTTAAAAATCGATAAGCAGCGGCAAATAAATAAGGAAATAGTAGAAATGATTAAAACTTTCCAACTAAAAAGATAAAAATTAAACGAAATAATTAAAAAAGGCTATTGATGCTAAAACATATAGGATATAGTCACCAATATCGGTATATCTGACAATGTGTTTTATTTTGTGGATTAAGTGTGTTACCCGTCGAAACCCTTTTTCTTTATTTTTTGTGCCGTGACCAGGATTTTTACAGGGTTATCAAACGTATGAGTAACAATAGTGTATACGAATAAATGAGAAATAAATAAATAAATACGTAACGAATAAATAAATACTAAATAAATAAATAAATTAGAATAAATAAATAAATATGAAATAAATAAGTAGATAATTGAGGGACTTATACAGAAAAAGGACAATTAACTATATCTACGACTCGTGACTGTTCTCGCGCGCGATGGTTTTTTCCGACGTCCACTCGGGCAGCTACCGTTGCGATCTCGGGATCTGAACACAGACGGTTTTGCAAAAATTATAATTTTTGCTACTCACAAAAGGTGAGCCCTTTCGTATCCAGGTTACAACGAAGATCGACTTCTCTGGGTCGTACACGGCACGGGTCCCACTCCTGGATACGGAAGATTTGTCTCGCCGGTCTGTTCCCGATCCGCTACGGTTTACAAATTTAACTTCCTTGCACGATGCCTGGTCCCCGAATGCCACCACGATTCCTTTTCGAAGCTCGCCGCGTTCCCAGATTGCAAGCGTCACTCCTCGGCGGGTTTCCGAAACGCGCCAACGTCGAGTCGCACGCCTAGGCGGGACGGTCTGAGAAACGAATGTAACCTAGACGGTTACAAGTGTAAGTTTATAATATTATGGCTTTTATCTACAAGGAATAAGATACTAAAATAATTCTAATAGACATGCAACTAATATCGGAAAAGTATATATTGAAAAATAAGTGGATTATTTAGCATGTAATCATTTATATCGTTGTTTAAATTGAAAGTAAATAAAATAAGGAAAAAATATTTTAAAAGAAAAGAAAACTGATTGCTTTGGAACTTAATATATTGTAATCGGTATTTCCGTTTAATGATTCAGAAAAAAGTGATCCGACCGACGGTCTGGAAAACCGCACAATAAGACAATTTATTTCTCTATAAATTATTAATTACTCAAAGTGATGGAATGATTTACGACTGATTATTTCGAAATAAGAAATTATAGCTTTTATAGAGGTAATTAGACACCGCGCTGAAATTATGAGATAACAGTATGGAATATAATTTAATACCATAATTATGCTACAAAAGATAGTAATTACGATAGAATGAAAAATGTACGATTGTGACTCGATCTTGCTTGTTTGATGCCTTTCGTAGAATTGGCATAATCGTGTTACAAATCTTAGTATTTGTAATTAGTTAAGTATAAGTATCTTGTTTCTTTGGATGCGACAAAGGGGCAACTCGTTGATTTTGCCTAACGTCGGATTACAAAAATTTTCTGCAATTATCCATGCACATTTCTCGCTGCCTGCATGCACGTACCCTGAATACGCATCTATGAGTGAGCTAATCGTGTCTTTTGGAAGTATTGCCTTCCATTCGTCATCTCGGCTCATCTTGCACAGGATATTTTGTTGGATCTACGTTTTCGGTGTTCTATTACCATTGCTAAGGTTTTCTATTAATTTATCAGTTTATAATCCTATCTTTGCATTAGTGGCAAGTTTTCGAAACCTTACGTAAATTGCTCAGACAACAAACGTATAAGTATCGCATACATGTAAAGCGATTATTTATTTAAAGAATACGTTTGTGTTATTCTTTTCGTTTGTTAGAGGGCTCAATGTATCCGCAGATTTTATTTTCTCGGGTAATGGTCAATTTTTAAATTATACTCCTGAATCAACATTGCTTATTTAATTATATGTTGACTTAATATATGCATATATAATGAGAAAGTTACTGTTCTATTGTCCATCATTACTACAATTTTCGTACCGAGGACATACGTTTTGAACTTACTCAGTGCACATACAACAGCTACAAGTTCTTTTCCTATTACAAAATATCGCATTTTTAAACCAGAAAACGTTTGACTGACAAACATAATAGGTATTATGTTTCCAGCACTGTCCTTTCGTGTTAGTTGTTACGTGCACCGTCCCTATGGCTATGAAAAGGGAGGTAGAGAGACCAAACAACTAAAGTTATCGGTACTGGGCGCCTATGGGTCGAAGCCGTGAAACAGTACCTTAATCGTAACAGGAAATAGGAAGAAGGTCCGCGAGGATATTAATCTTTCGCCAACATCACGGATTCTGTAAACCCCAAAACAAAACCGAAATCTAAGACGCATGGAATAAAATAAGTACAGAATCAGGTCATGATGTTGTAATTTTTTCGTTAGGAAGGGGTAGAAGTCTGTGGATATATAACTAGGTACTTTTGGCCACGGCTCACAGTTAGATTATCTTAATACGAGTTTGTACCACGGTTAGAAGAGTATAAAAGGGTTCCTGGCGGTCTCTCAATCTTCTTGTTTCAAAAGATTAATACAAGTAAGCTTTAGACGTCTGTAATCATTTTTTGTAATAGAGCTTTTCTCCATTTAGTAGCGGTTATCCTGATATTTGCGGACTACCTGGCGTACTCGACTGCGTATCGGAGGAGGTGCAAAAATTTGGAATCAACCAGCATTTAGTTTCTTTCATAATCGGAGAGTTCCGATTCATCTTGACCTAAAGTCACCTCCGGAAGGATTGAGGCGCATTCGATTGCATATCGGTATAACCGAGAAAACCAAGGATCAGATTGATGAGAATTATATTCAAACGTAAATCTCGCAGTGGACAAAAGCTCAGTGTTAAAAGGTTTTATTTCGAACTAGAATCATCAATAAAATCTTTTATTGTAAAAGGTTTCGCTGCTCTTGAGGATCTTTCTCAACCTCCGACATTCGTCCCTGAACCATTGATTGAACATCCTTACGGTGATTTTGTCAAAGAATTCGCCGAATCCCATGGAAAATTTGCCCGAGATCGTTAATCAATTTGCCTCATTCCAGGGGAGTGTCGCGTAGACACGCTTGACCCAAAACCATACATTTTTTGATTTTAAAATTATAATTAAAAATCGGTAAAAACGATAGTTTGGGACATAGTATTGCTCTCATTGCATAAGCGTTAGCGTTGAAATAATGAACGTACGGCATAGATCTGGAAAGCTAACATTTTCAGAGAACAAATTCTTTACATAATAGAATGTAATTTCATATTTCTCTTCTTACATGTTTCCCCTCTTTTTAATGAATGTAACAATGTTACGAGAGATATTGCGAGTCGTTTAGATAATTTGACATAAAAATTAATTAATCCCTGAAATCCTTGTAGTTGGGGAGTATTCAACATGTTCGTCGCCGCGGCACCCAGATCTGGGTGACGGATATGCTTCCGTGGGAGCCCCGTCACCGAATATGGAGGTAAATAATTGAGGATAAAAAAAATCATAGATGTGCGTCTTTAAAAAAGTATGCGTCTTGACTAAAGCTCTGTAGCATAAGATAACCGGCAATACACGGACCTACTCGAGTTGCAATGTTGCTATTCCCGCTCATCGCTCTGTTTATGTTTCGGCGATCTGACAGTCGAATTTGGGCCCTGTGAGAAACTCAACCAAATCGCGCTGGGCGACGACGTTTAAATTGCTTAAAAATTATTTTTTCTGGATCTGCAAGTATTCCCCTTGGCGTTAAGACATGTTCGAGGAAGTTAATCTTACTGTCGCGCAACAATGAACAGAGTGAAGCGAGGAACCTAGAGGTTTATTATCGTATTTTTCCAAGGGTCGAACGGTACTAAAATGGTCTGCTCTAATCGTCACGCATCAGCAGAGACCTGTCTGCTTAACTCCAGAGGTACTTTAAGCAATAAAACATCTGGTGTTCCTTCAAATTAGACGCAACTCTTGTTCATCGAAAGCACATGTGTTCTTCCATTGTTTTATGTCACGTTCAGCTTTCTAAAACATTAAACGAAGGCTAATCCGATAATCGGCAAGGTTACATTTCATTTAAGAATGCGGCTTACCAATGACTGTAAAGAAGCCGTACAGAAATCTTAAAAAACTAATAAGACACACATTTACAAAGAACCTCTAAAACTCCGCCCGAGGAGGCTTGGCTGAACCCCTCTTCAATATTAAAGTGTCTTAATAACTACACCCTCGAGTCAGCCGAGTTCGTTTCAGGCAGTCGGTTGTTACACAAGCACCATAGAACACAGTCTTTAAAAGACCTTCGCTTTGAGACATAGACACAGCATCGATCACATCACTAATCGAGCAACGTAGCAAGATGACTAGCTCATTGGCTCTTATTCTTTCACGACCATCGCCTTCTTATAACACACAACGAACTCCACACAATGTTCTTGAACATTCCATCCATAAAAAAAAATGTAGTAAACCCGATTGTTATACCGAGAATGCCAGATTCCGTTGACACTGTAACTAGGCGTTTGCGCGATTAATTTTGTAACAAAAAACGTCGTGTTCCCTGGGAATGAACGAAAAACACAAAAGCCTAGACCAGTTACACAACGCCGAGCTTCGCACTTGAACATCGTCGGGTGTCAATCTTTTCCAAGCAATCCTTGGACTTGGAAAGCAGTCTGAACATCCGTGAGGAAATCCGCGATATATCCAAGCCTCAAAGCACGAACATATCTCTCTATGGAAAAATTTACATTTATTAATATTTATTGTAGTTCCCGAATCTGCTAATCTTTTGAATATTATTTTCAAATGCTTGAAGTGTTGTTCGAAGGATTCTGAAACATATGCTGTCAATAAAATGTATGTCAAACGATTCTAAACTGTGTAATACAGATACATAAAAAAATGTTATTCAAGCGATCGACCACGCTGTTGTATATGGCCGAATTTCTAGCATTCGGAAATTTCTAGCATTGCTTGAAAGTCATGATGGAGGAAGAAGTATTAGGTGAGTGCAAAAGTTCGTGCGGAGTTTCAATAGATGGAGTTATGAGAAACTCCCCACGAACTTTTGCATTCACCCAATATAAACTTTCTTATGATACAACGGTTAAGAAATCCGAATTGAGTCGTAAACACTAAGTCTCCACAAAATATGTTTAAACATGATAATCTGATAACAATAGGTATACATACACCCTATTCAGGCGGAAATAGACCATTACCGGCACCACCTGCATCAATAACGATGACAACCACCTTACAACATCTTCTGCAAAAATCGTCGACCTGTAGACAACCGTAGGTTCAATCGACTAGAATAAAAATGCAAGTGGAGGACGAAGGCTCAATGCAAAGACAAACGATAGAAGAGCCAGAAAACTGAAAACGATTTCCGTATTGAAAGGTATAATGGGAGCGCCGACATAATACTTATAGGGACCTAAGCAGGTAGAGAATTTCAGTAAAAATAACATTATTTTCACCTCATGCAAAGATCTTAGAGAAGACTTGGAAACTGAGGCAAACGAAAGTTCGGAAAGAAATCTTTTACAACCTAGTACAGATATTCCAATCAAAGTAAACAAGAAACGGGCGTGTACACTAGTAGACACAGGGAGTATGATTTCAGATGTCAGAGTTCTGGTATTTCCGACATGTGGAAAGTCCTAACATTAATAGAGGAATAATGTTTTGCTCAATTCATTTCACAATGGGGACTTTTTTCTTCGCAGTGATAAATGATATCATTACACTCACAGTAATAAAAGAAAATCATTTTTAACTCATTGATTTTATTTCATTTTACTTTATATATATCAAATATTTTCAATGGAGAAAGAATTACTTGAACGAATTTAAATAATTATTTTACAGTTTGATATTCCTTGAAGCAATGCGGCATATACAAAGCAACACTACAGTCGGAACACCAGAATCTCGATACCTTCCTAAAACCTTTTGAATAACACAATTTGCATCTTTTGGGTATGTTTACTCTTGAAGAGTCGGATGGTATGGAATCCGCAAATTGTCTTTCAATAAATCGGTTGATGATCAATAGATCGGTTTGATGTCAAAGGAGGACATTGTGTACTAGTAGATGACTGCGGTAATCTACATATGTTTTTTACCCCTTTTTCGACAATTTCGGTTAAAAAATAGAGCTTACCGAGGTGACCGTCATCTTTCTTATATAAGAGATATGCATTCAAACACACCATGTCCAATAAATATAAAGAAATCTTATAGTACTATTTTTTTACTTGGTTTCTAGCGGTTTCATGAGGTTTCATTTTTCCATCAGCATAATCAACTCTTCCCATGTTTTTGCTGCAGTCAACGATAACTTCCAGTTCTGATATCACTTTTTCTCCTCTTCTACTTCCACAAATTAATTCTCGTGGCTTGTACGTAACATAATTACATCCCTTTTACCTTTTCACTTTCTTTCGAAATCTTTATCTTTCAATCAATCATTATTAGATAGTATTCCTTTTCTGTTTTTCCACATTGTCAATGTGTGTATAAAACTTTGAATTTATTTCTCTATTAGTCCAAAATTCGGTAGAGTAGGGCAAAAACTTGATAGTATATGACTCGTCAACAATATGATGGCATATTACCATGCTAGGATTTAATAGATTTAAAAGAACTACATAAAACGTAATGCGTTTAACATATTACAGTCATGCTCGTCATTGTATTTTATATTGGTGGGTAGAAGGAAAGCATATTTTACATATGAATTTAAAATTAGAACTACCAAGACCGTCATTTGGACAGTTTTCATATTTATCGTTTTAAAAATATTGATATAATTTATGCATCGTTGTAAAATGTTATGACGACTGTTAATGAAATATGATAACAGCTATATATTTCTTTTCAATTTTCACTGATTCATTTTAACTTTTATAATCCGACCCGTGAAAATGATGGCCTTAGTAATTTGAAAGTTTATTGTAATTTATGGACCGTTTATATGATGATGGACGATGGACATTAATACTTGTTTACGTTAATTTATACATCGCCTTCAGACATTTCCTCAAAAAATTTGAAGCACATTTTTCATATAAAACTATATTAAATGCACTGCAATATTCATAAAGCAACTCTAATAACTCCAGCCCAACTATTATAAGGGGATCTACTTTTTTTTTCTATTATAGTTGAGAAGATGTAGTTGACTAAATGGCTCGAAAATATAGCATCAAAGCAAGGTCACGTAGCCTTTGCAGGTATTTTATGATATTTTGGACTTGGCTGGAATCAATGCGTGAATTTTGTACAAAGAAACTCGTGATGAAAGTATAACTAGAAAACAATTTTTGTTTCAATTATCCGAAGAGCTCTCCAGCCAATATATTACAGCAGAAAAAAAGGCTCTTCCCAACAACAAGATCCGAGGGCAATGGATTGTATTCCAGAAAACTCAAAAAAAAAGTCATTGTAAACGCAAATTTTGTCAAATTGGATTGTGCTACAAAAATAGAACGCTGTATACCTGTAATTAATGCAACAAATATGTTTGTGGCAAATGTTCATCTAAGATAACATGTATTTCTAAACTATGTGCCTCATAGTTATCTCCTACATGTAGTAAAATATGGGTTTATTGTTGTTAATATACATATAGTTTATTAAAAGAAATAAAATATATACACACACTATTGAAACTATTATTAATCGGAGAGAATTGGGATTTAAGATTGATCTGGTCGTCGTATTTCCTAACTAATTTTGTTTACGTCGTACTTCTTATCTCTCGTACCCGACTTGTCTGACTGTTTTTACGCGACGCCCCTGATTGACTGTCTTTGCCGACTGCCTGTACAAGACTCTTAGGCAGTGCATGTTTCGGCGCGACCGTCCGCCTCTAAGACTGCACTGTCCTGACGCATTATCTTTACTTCGAAAATTCTCGCACACCACATACATATCTGTGGTATATTTATCTATTTGGTTAATCCCGGAGGAATCCCCAAAAATTGTGGTATAATGGATCGATAATGATTGATAATATA
>JBCFXI010001962.1:0-34192 GCA_038496175.1 Ampulex compressa | reverse complement strand
AATTGTAGCTTAGCAATACTAATAAACCATTCATCTATATCGACACAAGTCTCTGGCAAAAATTACTTGAACCTCACCATCCATAACAAACCTTTTAAATCAAGTGCAATCCCACACTATTGAAGTTGGGCAAAGTGGAGACTGAAATAATATTATTAGAATTTTCTCAATTTCTCAATTTTTTACATTATTTATTATATTTAATTGAAATAATTTCCATTGGCATCTACGACTTTTTGTCAACGATTGGGCAAATCATATAATAGAAAGGAATAATGGATCACTCCTTGGGCATTCCACCATATGGTGACCATATTTCTTTTTTGATAAAATTTCGGTTTTGGGGTGTGTCTTGGGGGTGTATTCTTATCTATCCATTGGCTTGATCGTTTTCGATTATCATACAAAATCCA
The DNA here is from genome assembly GCA_038496175.1 of Ampulex compressa. NCBI lineage: Eukaryota > Metazoa > Arthropoda > Insecta > Hymenoptera > Ampulicidae > Ampulex > Ampulex compressa. The sequence continues at coordinate 33,779 of JBCFXI010001962.1, read as the reverse complement.
CTTTCATCATAAGCGATGATTTGGTGTAAAAATGGCAATCGTGTATTGCGAAGCAACAAAGATGCGCACTTGGTCTTGCGATCCATCTGCAGTTGCCTCAATTCGTACGGCACATATGAGTCCAATTTTTTGACTTTATTTATTGCACGCAAATGTTTTAACACAGCTGTATGACTAGTTCCTAGTTTAGAACGAAGTGTTCGACTAGTTGTGTGTGGATCGGATTCCACAGTCGTCCTTAATTCTTCGTTATGAATATGGGCCGGTGGGCTTCCTCGAGGCTCATTGTCGGTACTCAAATTGCCAGAACGAAATTTTTGGAACCAATATCGAGCATTTTTTTTCATTGGTGGGTCCATCTCCGAATGCCTGATTGACATTTCTTGAAACTTGAGCTGCGGTATGATTTACAATAATTTAAACTCGTGCAAGAAGAGTAGATGTAAATCGCGTTTTGTTTCCATCTGGTTTAGGATAAAAATAAAATAAAAATGGGATACAAACACGAAAAAATTTTACAACATGAGTAAGAAGAATACCTTTAAGCTTTATAAATAAAAATATCGAGCGCACGTTACAATGTATCTCTCTCAGTCACAGCTGAACACGGACTAAACAAAAAACACCTGCTTCATATTTTCCAACCTAATATAAACCAATAGTGGAACTACTAAATCAGCTCGTTTATTTGAGCAACCGGAACAAGCAGCAAGAATCGGACGCAAAGGTCAAAAAGAATGACGAAAAAGATGCGGGGGTGGGGACAGGATGAAAGGATTAGAAAGAGGTGGAGGAGAAAGGGTGGAGGGAATGAGAAAAATGTATTACTGAAAAGTGTAGATTCACGTTCTTTGTCGATGCTAAAAATGCCTGAAATATTATCTGTGAGGAGCAAAACACCCGATAATTTGACAGAATCTTTATACAAGTCCATAAATTCGTCTACACCTCCTCAGGAAATAACTTTGCGCAAATTAGTGGAAAATCGTGTGTCAAACTTGGAAAAATTGCTTTAGATGCTCAGACCGATCTTGTGAAAGTACAAAGAACTCTTGATGACTCATAAGAAACGTCAGATCGATCATGTTTACGGCGTGCACTTTTCGGGCATACGATTATCGCTCGGAAATGCAGAAGTGTCTACAAAGATGTAGATATAGAGGACAATGTATTGATTAACAAGGGGTACACTTTTCGTGGTACACCTGGTATTTATGAGCTGAACTTTATGCGAATATGTGACGACTGCCTGCTTACGCTCACAAGCGCCCATAAAGAGGAGTACGTGGTGAACGATCAAATTATGGGGAACAGGAGGTACAGAAGTATTATTAGACCGCTGTTTGCAAAGGTTGAAAGCGAAATTGTGGTATTGTCCGGGGACAAGAAAATTATCGACGTCGCATATATGCACTGGAACGATGCAAACAAATTCGTGAAAAGATTAATTAATTAAGGTAATACTAGCCTTGACAATAAAATAATTTCTATAATCAAGGAGTTTCGGGATGAGAGATTCATTATTTAAGAAGTCCACGCACTCCGACATTAAACGTATTATTCTTGCAGGAATGGAGGGAGAGGGTTTTTTGAAGATAGGTGGTTGAAGGGGGTGGACGGAAGAGTCGACAATAGGTAGGGTGAAATAGAACAAGAAGAGTGGACGGTGGATGGGCGGAGTGAGGGGGGGGGTAACAGTGAAGAGGAGCAGTCTGTAGAATAGGAGGAGGAGGAGGAGGAGCAGGAGGTGGAGTGCTTCGTATGCTGTACGACTTGCTGCAACGTACTTGAGTTTATCATAGGATAATAATATTATTACTTGTTAAATAATGTCGAAAGGTGGGAGGAGAGATGGGGAGGAAAAAAGGATTTGGGCACAGAAGAGGCTGGTCGACGAGCTACATGCTCCTGTGAGAAAGAATTTTTACTGAACACGCGTTGTGATGAAAGAGTTTCGGTGATTTGTAGCAAGCGGATATCGTCGATTTGACGTGCTTATGCTCATACGAATACCGGCTTTCACTACATATTAACGGGCATAGATGCCTTTTCAAAATACGCGTGAGCGGTTTCGCTTATAACTAAGACGGCAATCAATGTAACCAAGGCTTTCGGAAGAATTATCGAAAAGTCGGGACGAATTGCGAAAAATGTACAAACTGACGATGGGAAGGAGTTCTTTAATTCGTACTTTCGGCAATTAATGTAGCAATATTCGATAAATCATTACTGTTCGTACAGTGTGTTGAAGACATCAATAGTAGAGCACTGGAATAGAACGTCAAAGGGGGAAATGTGGAAAAAGTTTACGTTTAATAGAAATTACAGATGGAGCGGGTTGCTGAAGTCTTTGGTCGAAGAATACAATAGGCGAAAACATTGAATTACGGGTATGAGGCCAATCGATATAAACGCAAAGCACGAATCAAAACTATCTCTTACTATATCTCTTACAAGATTTGCGAGGTGTTGACCTGTAGGGAAAATTGTATGAACTGGAATTATCGCACATTTCCGATTCAAATGTCTACCTCGTCAAGATTTTTCGCAGAAGAGCTATGTGAAATATCTAGAAGCGGATTCGTCGTTCAATTTGTGGATTAATAAAAATAGTATATTGTAAGCAAGCCTTTATTATGTAAAAAAAGGAACATGTGGTAAAATAAACAGATTTCAATTTATTGTACATTGTCCTCACGATAGAGTAGTGTACAAATCATTATTCAAGCATCTCTTGCCATTATGCGAATTCGAGATAATCTTTGATTGCCTTATTGTATATATATCATGCTGTCGCGATCGGATCAAATTTTGCTCTTGTACATTAGTACTGCCATTTCGTAAGCAATTTACTAATCCTCGAATGTAATATAGCACGAAATGACGTACTTTTTAACGCTCTTATCTTTTTTTCGAGCATCTGACCGTCTTTCCATTGCGTTTGACTGTTCTCGTCGCATACATTTTTGCTCGCAATCCTACAAATTCACGCATGAATCTACCATTATTCTCTTCATGATACCTGAAACCTTCTTATTAATCCTAGACATACCATAAATATTATCTGTAGCATAATCGCGCGTATCAAATATATACTTTCATAAATATTATTACATTTCACGTGGTAGATTAGACTAATGGCATTGGTATACATTAGCTTACATTTATCGCCATACTTCCTCTTCATATAATCATGAACGACACCAATGCGAAGTTACTGGATTACTACTTTTTTCAACATATGTCATTGTAATTCTATATTTTGTTAATTTCCACTTTTTGTGCAATTTAGCTTCTAATATACCGGAAGAGGGCTCGAATAAGAGCCAAAACGTTGTAAGAACCGAATTTCTTCTTTTCTTTTTACGCACATCCGGAAATCTTATAGCTCGATAAGACCACATCATTTTTCACAAGATACGAAAGATCTATCTCGAGTATATATTTTATCGGTGAATCATCAGGTATAGATATTACGTCAAAGTGTTCAATCTCATTAACTCGGCTAAAATCGTACGTTGGAAGATATTCACTTATTACTCATCCGTAGAAATTATTCACATCGTAGTACATTAAATAACTAAACGGTTTGGATGGTTCATACGTTTCCATGTATTTATTATTTGCTCGAGCGTATCAATGCGAATATTGGCTATGGCGTTCACGAATACCGCTGTCAAGCAATAGAAACATATCTACATCTAATAATAGTTCAAATTTAATGCTTGTATACTTTAACATTGCATCTCACATAAAGCTCGGTGAAGTGTAATAGGGTGCAGGATCGTGATCATGGTTTAGCATGCACTACTTATGAAAACTTTCGAAAATGTTCGATAGCAGCAGTATGTCGGTTTTCAAGTATAAATCGCTTCGCTATATTCGCCTAAATTTGTTATTTCAAATGTGTTCCATATTTTTGGTGCAACTTCAATAGTCTTCGTTACTTATGCCAGTATCTATTAAAGTATTATAGAAACATAGATATAGTTAATTCATCTTTCCTTAAGTATGACGAAAGTTTGTACAGACTCGATGCTAAGAATTTGTACGTGGTTGTATGAACCGTACGTTGATGCTATGAAGCAAGAATGTATTTTGTTTCTTTCATTGAACTGTGCGAACGACATTTAGCGTTTTTTATTAACGGGCATTACTTGGATCAAACCGTTGAATGTTTTTGCACAGCTTTAATGATGAAATGAGCATCGTATCTAGAGAAATGATGAAAAATAACCAGTATTATGGGATGTAGATTATAATTTTAAATGCATGAATTATGTGCAGGTCTTCAACTTTTCCCCGTAATATTGCTATGATCTTTTACTCGCTTTTCTAAGGCCAAAATGGATTTTTTTACATATATGACAAATGGGCGTGGTATGATGTTTAATATTTTTTTCCGCGGAAAAAGGTATTATTGGCTTAATGTTTTTTAGACTGGACCTAATTCCTTCTACGAGCATATGCAATTGTTGTACAAACCATACATTGTAAATTAAGCCGCGACAGGTAATGTAACATATTTTGCACGTAGTAGTCTACATTAAAGGAGACGTGTTTTTGATACACTTCCGTTTTCGCCTTCTTCTCTGTCGAAAGTGATACATTATCTTCAGACGTGAAAGGTGCACTCTCCAATTAATTCCGTATTGACCTTGCTTGAGCGATATTTTCCAGGCATTTTTGATACACAGTCGTAGACGTCGTTCAATCGCATCTCGAAGAAATTCTGCCAGATTTAGGTGCGAGATATTGGCGACCATACCCGTGGATAGATTGCTACTAAAGGTAGATTTTAAATCTACTCAGATTACACATTCTTCTCTTACACTCCATCATTTCGGCAAATCATTACCACCGTATCCTGCTCCGTTGTATGCTCCCTGTCCACTATAATTGTGCAACGCAAGTGCTCGCAAGTACTTCAAATTTCTGATCTGGTCGATTCTTTTCTTCTTCGTTCACGCAGATTGTTCTGACAGATCCTGCACTAGCTCTTCCACATACTTATTGCACTGCCATATTCATTTAGTCAACTCATCATTTTGCACAAGATGCAAACGTGCCTTCAACACATTGTATATTTTAAAAAATGGCGACGCAAGACGATCGAAGAATACGCTTTTTCTCTCGTAGACTCTAAACTCCGAGGTTTGGCTTGAGAAGAGTGAAAAATATAAATACATATTCATAAAATAAAAATTCATATATCCATAAAATTTCATATATTCTCCTTAGAGGAATAACGGAAAGAATTGAAGTGAAAGAAAAGGAAACCCTCCTCCACAGGATAAGATATCCTCATATACATTGGGATGAATAGGAGTTGTATCCCCACTACAAGTTCCAGTGAGCAGCGTAAGAAATGATGGGAAAAGGGCCCAAAAACGCACAGGACGAAAAAGATTAGTTTCAGTGTGACTTTCAAATAGTAAACATAGATGTACAATTTCAATGTGTCACAAGCAAGGATGTGGAATTGTACGGTGCATTGAATAGTGTACTGCCCTCGGAATACATAGAGACCTATGTGGTTTTCATGGTGTGTCTCTGCACCATTGTGAGACTGATAACAGTGTGAGAAAATATACGTATGTGTTTAACAGAGACTCGGCCGAGAATCAGGCGGCATAGGCATAATTTGTTTTTTAAATAAATAAATTGCTTTTTTTTAACTAACTTATATTGTGTGCGCGCGCGCGTGTGCAAATTTTCTTCCTTCTCCATACTTTATTTTTTCTTCCTCCCCTCGTCGACAACTGTTAGAGTTTATTGCATAATGGATTTAATACTTACCCTACTCAAAGGACGCACGCTTACATGCGACGACAACCCACGACAACGAGGAGCGATCACAAGGTTTTAACTTCAGGAACAACAGCGGGAAATAGATCGCGAGGGAGGTGAATGGGAATGCGAAGGTCGATAGCGGGAGGTCGGCTATATTGACAGCGGGCGGATCGACGGGGAGTAGTTAGCCATATTACAAGTGGGTGGATCAGCAACAGGTCGAACGCTAGGGGGTGGTCGGTCAGGTAAGAAGGGAGTGGTTCGGCAATAGGTGGTCGGTTAGGTAAGGAAGGGGTGGATTGGCAGCGGGTGGTCCGTAAGACAGGGACGTCAGTAAAGTCAGGATAGGGGGAACTCCCATCAGGCCTTTGGTTGCACGCCTGCTGCTCCTTGATAATCTACTATTGTGCCAGCTGTTTAGGGATCATGAGAGTTTCTTTTTACTGTGGGTTTGCGATAGTGTGTGTTCTGCAGTTTATTACCTAATAAACCCTGATTTTTGGTTAGGTAATTGTCGGTCCTTGAGCTTTTCTTTATTTCGTTTGTGGGGACAGCGTTTGTTACACTTTCTTCTTTAAGAGGGGAAATATGTGTAGAAATGAAATACGGTTTAAAAAATGCGTTTTTTTTTGCATAAAATACTAGTAAAACTATCAAAGAATATGACCCCATAATTTGGAAATGAGTTTTGAAAATTTGACGAAGTTACAACCTTTGAGCGTGACGCATACGTCGAGTCATGTTAGCGCTGTACAGAGCACAAGTATTTTAGATTGAGTTCTTATGGTGATGCGTTCCAAGTGGTAAAAAGTGAATGTATCGGTTATGTCAAAAAGACAATACGCACTAAGCTTCAAATTGTAAAAAAAACACATAGAATAATTGGTGGTTTGAAAAAAAGGCCACCGATTACTTTATATTATACATTAACCATAACTGAGCAAAAGAAGAGATGAGAGTCACTATATCGGAAAACGCATAAACTCGGTGGAAGAAAGAAACTAGCGGATACTTTGATAAAAAAAACTGAGAACTTACTACGGTTTTGCTATTCAAAGAGATATGAATAGAGTTGAGAATACAAAGAAAACTACGAAGAGCTACGGTGGTGTAGTGGATAGAGGCTTAGACTGCCACGCAACAGACCCGAGTTCTAATCCTGCCCATCACCTCTAGTTTTTCTATGTGATATGTATACCGTAGCTCTGGTGGTTCGGAATCCACCTTAAATAGTAGGCCCTAGGCCAAAATGACCTTAGCAGTCGATGCCGAAAAATGAATTAAAAAGAAAAAGAAAAAAAAAAGAAAGCTACGAAAACCACTTATTAATATTTGTGCTGTACGAACAAAAATCCGCAGCATGAATACTATCCGACTGACGAAGACAGCTCGTACAAGTGGCAAGAGTGTAAAGCTATTGGAGCAAATTTGAATTTGTTTGTACATCCTTCTCCATTCCATTCAACAGTCCAGAAATATATTCTTTTGATTTATGAAGATTTATCAAAGCGTAAATTACTCCAAAGATGTTTAGGTAGCGACATGCAGAAGGCAAATGAATTTCTAATTCCATCGTCTAGCACTTAGCTCCGAAACACCTAAATTCTGGAGTAAAAATAATTGGAATAGTATTGTACATTGCTGGCTATTAAGCTCTTCAATAAAAGATATATTTCTATTCTTCAAAGAATACAGAATCTAAAAATAAATACTGGAAGTCGGTGTAAGAAATACAGACCGAATCAATAATTTGTTCCACGACCCCTGAAGGGGGGCAAGGAGAAGCTGGAATGCGAACGTGGAGGTGCCAAGTGGCAGGGATCGGCTGAACCTGGTTTACCGACTCTACGCTCCGCATGCACGTGATTTACAAACTGCGCTGAAATTTATAATCATGCGCGGTGTAATACATATTGATATATATTGTTGCATTATTCATAGAAACTGGCAAATATGATATTACGAAACCTAATATAAGTTATTGGCAGTATTAGCTTTAAACATTCAAAAAATATTCTTCGAGAAAAAATGTATGCATCTTAGTTGCTCCGTTGTAGTAATTGGCGAAGCAACTGATGTTAGGAACACATATGAAGCAACTAAGATGCAAAAGTTTGTTCTCGAAAAATATTTTTTCAATGTTAAAAGCTAATATCCTCATTTTCCATCTCCTTATACTGCCAATAACTTATATTAGGTTTCGTAATATCATATTTGCCAGTTTTTTTTTTTTAACAATGCTACAATGTACATCAATATGTATTACACCGATCATGATTATAACTTTCTGCGCAGTTTGTAAATCGCGCGCATATTGAGCGTAGAATCGGTACACCAGGTCCAGTCGGTCCCTGCCACTTGGCACTTTCACGATCGCATTCCAGCTTCTCCTTGCCCCTCTTCAGGGGTCGCGGAACAAATTATTGATTCGGTCTGTATTTCATAACATCAATTGCTTTACTGATTGTTTAAGCACAGAATATTTTTTACGCGTGCAAAGTTTTTACTCGAAATATATAACATTGTATTACGAATTTGTAATCAGACTCTCTGTAGCAATGTTTCATAATAAGTCCCAGTTCTGTTTTTCTTTAAGGAATACTGCTATGACAGGTTGTGCGCAGCGGGCATAATTCTCTAGTTAATTAATGTTACGAAGTCATTATACGAAACAACTCACATTAAAAAGTTTTTTCTTGAAGAGCATTTTTTCAAATTTTAAAGCTAACATTCTCCTTTTTTATGTCTTTATACTGGCAGTAACTTATATTAACCCTTTTAGTGGCGGGCGAAAAACGGGTGCCCATGCGAGAATAACTGGCCGAATATCACGGTTTTACTAGGGTTTGGGAAAATGCTTATAAAAACCAAACAAGAAATGATGTATATTTACATGATTCAAAAAGCAGTAAAAGGACAAAATAGAGAACAAAACAATGACACTAGTTTATTCTATATTCATTGAAAATTATATAAATAACAAAGGTATAAAAAATCATAAAGAGAAGTAAAAGTCGAGTTCTCTCTTACAAAACGTATTTGCACATACAAAAAGTCATCTTTTCATCACAACTTTATATAGACCATTTATTAAAAAGTATATATTTTGCATTTCCAATATATTTTCTAATAAGATAAATAATATTACATAACAAAAATAAAAAATAACTCGAAGGTACATGGTAAGCATCAGACGGATTATCTCTTCCAAAGTAAGTAATTGTTCTAGGTAATATAACATTGCTGAAACAAAATTATGTTGTCATAAATATATTTGTGATATAATTTTGCCACGATTTCTTCATCCTCACTATGTGGTAGATCCATCTGGTCAAGCATTCGGACTAATTCCGCGTCATCCATGATGGTGTATTTTTTATAAAAAGGTTGGCGACAAAATTTTAGAAATCCTCTCTTACTAATTGTTGGTTTGTCAAAAACAAAAATTACGTTTTCAAACTCTCACTGGGACGAAATGAAATATACCACGACAACGATCGAGGCAAAACTAACTGATCCTATGTCTTACTTCGTCAATGCGATCTTATTTACTGAGAGTCCTCAAACAGTTGTTTATATAAAGCGCTGTCAACATGTTCCGATAAGGGCCTAACGTCAGGGAGATGCACGTCGCAGATCGGATGTCGCCTGAGCAGCGATCATGGGTATTTATGTTAAATTTCGTTAGCTCCAAGCGATAGAAAAAAGTCGTTGTCCACAAAGAGTTAAAATGAAAAATTATTTTTTTAATTCTTTTGTAATGAAATTAGACCATTTATAACGTATTATAAATTTATTTTGAAATAGAATTCTCCCGCAATGCGAACAGTAAAACGCTACGAGGTGCGGGCCGATATATCGGCTGTGGCATTTCTCGCCAGTGCAGAAGGACCCAATATATCGGCCTCCGGCATTAAAAGGGTTAAGTTCCGTAATATTATATTCGCCTATTTCTTTGAACAATGCAACTAAATATATCAATATGTATTACACCAACCATGATCATAAATTTTGTGTAGTTTGTAAATCATGTGCATGTCGATCATAGAGTCGACCAGCCGATCCATGCTGCCTGCCATCTCTACGGTTATATTCAATTTTTTCGTTGCTTCCCTTCAGGGGTCGCTGAACAAGTTAACTCTTTCACTGCGTAGCGCTCATAAATGAATTGCTCTCTGGACAGTCGGCGTCCATTTCTCCATGATCGGGGCACAATTTATGGATCATTATATTTGATTATGTGAAAAAATCACTGCACAAGAAGCGTATGCTGCCAGCGCGTAGAAAATAAACGAGATGATGGGTATTAGTTGGCAATTCCTGATAACATATGCACTGCGCCTAAAGGCGCTGTTCGCTTGGAGGGAGCGACTTTGGATGAGTGTAAAAAGGTGTAGTTTGTTTAAAAGTAGTGTCTACAGTTGAGTGCCTAAAGGCGCTGTTCGTAGTGAAAGGGAAAAGCAGAACACATGTAAAAGGATATCTATGAAAACAGAACTGTACAAAATTATAAAGTATCGAAAGACAAGTGATGCAACAGGGCGCGGGCCAAATTTCCTATTTTTATATTTATATGTAAAAAAAACGAAACAAGATCTCGGAATATGTTCGTGGCGGTACTAGACTTTGATTGACAGGCACACTATTTACAAAGTACGCAGAAATGTATAATTATGGTCGTTATAATATACATTGACATATTTAACCCTTTGCGGTCGACGAATTTTTCGGCCGGGCGATGTGGCAGGTCGAAGCGATTATCGTAAATGTGTCGGGCGCCTTATAGGTACAATAAAATTATTTTATATATAAATTATCATATAAACATGTTGTATTTTGACAGTTTATCTATATTTACACATTTAAGAATATAATTTTGCAAGCCTAATTGTCACCTCTTACTCACCACTCGACCTGACGCGTGGAAACGCCGTGGCGACCGAGTCGCCTTCTGACCGATTGACGAGAAATGTGCAAATACAACATTATAGAGCCTAATATAGTAATATAAGTTATATTAGGCCCTATAATGTTGTATTTGCACGTTTCTATGAAGAATACAATTAATCGTTTGCGGTCGGAATGCGACTCTCGGTCGCCACAGTGTTTCGTTTCGTTTATTGCTAGTCCAAGAAGGCGGGAAAAGAAGGAATTATCCTTTAAACTTGGAAAAAAGTCTTTCAAGAAGAAACTTTTGCATCAGAATCATTACATATAACGATTTCATAACATTAATTGCTTGACCAATTGTTCCAATAAAAAATAAATTGTAATTCAGTCAAGAACCGTGCCATAACCCTGAAAAGAACCATTTTACAACTCTGAAAAAGTGCATTATGGTTTTGAAAAGAAACAATTAACAATTAGTCCTTGCACAATTATTTGATTTAATCATATAAAATAATAAAGTAAATAGTTAAAGATAAAAAAAGTTTCTTTTTGAAGGCAAATTTTTCCAATTTTAAAGGATATATCGTTCTTTTTCCGCCTTCTTGGATTATCAATAATTATATTAGGCTGTATAATGTTGTATTCCCACGTTTCTATAAATAATACAATTAAATATGTCACTGTGTATTGTAGCAAGCATAATTATACCTTTCTGTGCAGTTTGTAATTAACGCGCGTGTCGATTATTAGAGACTATAAATGTGGAACAATTGGCCCTAGCCGCCTGACACCGCCGCGGTCGCATTCCAGTTTCTCCGTGCCCCTCTTCAGGGGTCATGGAACAAATTAATGGGTCCGTCTCTACGTAATAATTGTGATTTAAAAGTTTGTTCTTAAAGGAGCAAAGCTACCGTTGAGTTTGTTTCTGAAAGCTGTTCCGTACAAATTTTTTGTGCGTTATTTCGTGAATTTCATACACATATTGTTAAAAATGCAATTCATCATTACAGAAAAATAACTAATTATTTTTGCAATGCTGTTTTATATGATTATTATTAAAATAATTAATTTTTATTTTCTACATTACCATTACAATTACATTTTTGCGCATTATTTTTCTAAATGCGACTCATTTTAAAAATTACAATAAGACTATATATGGTTTTTACAAATTTTAATTGAAATTTCTTTATTAACATTCTTCCTATAAATTCAATATATGGATGTCTCATAATTGGCATATTTTGTATAAACTATGATATTTTGTATTATTGAATAATTGAAGCATTATATAGTGAATTTGTAAGCTTTTTAAATTATAAGGGAAAAGGAATATTAAAAAACACTATTGTGGTTGAAATTGTAAAAATGTATCAAGATATTAATCAAGAGTGAAATTGTGATTATAGGGTTATAGCGGCTGTCCGAATAAATACAACATTTATCATGAATGTACTAAGAAGTGCAAGGAACTGTGGGGATTGGGTCATGTACAGCCATCCGACAAGTATCTGAAAATACAGATGCGTCTTGTGCAGCGGTATCCCTTGCCGGAAATGTGGAAAGCAGTTTATGATCCAGGATCGTAAGTTATATCATTCCCGTTTGTCCACTATTATATTATATGTCATTCAGTGTTTTAATTTTTTGTATATATGCATAGTGCCTTATTTCGACGTGTGTGTATGTGTGCTATATTATGCATATACCTACATATATGCACTAGATGCCTTAATAACTTCAGCCACCTCTAATGTTAGTTCTATAGATATTGAAAAATCCTTTTTAACCGTTTGCGTACCAGAGGGTTTTGAAAAAACACGATCGAAAAGCGCCAAGGAGCGCGATCGCGCTCCTTCGATTATGTGCCGAAAAAAGCCAAAGAGCGCGATAGCGTCTGAAAGACTGAGCGCGTTTCAACAAATTTCGGGTGAGCCGTCAGTTGTCTGTTTCGGCCAAATGGCCTGGCTTTTCTCGACACAAAATCTGAAGAGCGCGAAAGTGGCTCGTGGTACGCAAACGGTTAAGAAAGTAGTATAGTAAAAAAGAGTCAATAATAAGCAAACAATATATATTTCTTTAAAGTTTTATCCGAAATCGAGAGCCTTTTATTGTTTACAAAGTGATGTTTTGATCACATTTGCATTGGAAGAAAGAAACGGATAATTGAAGGTGTTTATAATACATTTCAAATTGAAGATGTTAAATAAAATTATGCATAATATACTTATGAATTAGTTGAGTTATTAAGTAATAAAGGTGATTAAAACTATTTATAATGATTAAAAGCTGTTCTGTCTAATAGCGGAACAGAGAATGCTCTGCCATCTAACTAAAAAAATAAATTAGGATTAAATATGAAAAAAGATCGACTTACTTTTGTTTACTGAAAATCTTGTGTTTATTTTATTATAAAAAATTAAATAACAAAACATTAATTTTTTCATGGCTAAGCAAAATTGAACAGGATTATGCATGGCGTAGGAATCTTAGAAAATGAATGTCATTGACAATAAAAAGAACATAAGCAGTTATATTTTATATTAATATTACTCTACCAAAACAGATACATCTGAATTAAATTTATGAATTGATCCTATCTGTAAAATATACGCTAGCCGAATGCAAAGAAAGATTCCTGTTGGTATATATTATGATCTGTAATGTGGCAGGTTGGACGGTAGAATCAAAATATCATGAGCAGACGTACCCTATTTTTAACATAATTTGGCATAGAAACTTAAAACATTACACTTGGATACATAATGACACCATACCTCAAAACAGTAGCAATGAGATCGACAATTATCGACGTTTTTCGTGCTACCATACATTCCATATTTCACTGAGAAATTACTGAGTCGTCTGAGACGGTTACATTTCGGTTTGCTTTTAGACCGTATAATACTTTAAATTCCATTATTGAAACGTACTAAGACAGATTAGACAGGAATAAAATTTGTAACGCAATACATGAAATTGATTGTGCACAGTGTAATAACAGCACATACATAAAGTCAACAAGTAGAATGGTAAAAACAACGATTAAAGAATATAAAAGAACCATTATTAACAATAATAATAACGTACTGGCAGTTATAGCTACCCACGGTCTAGATAATAATTATGTTTTTGATTTTGAAAGTTTCAAAATATTAGAAACTGAATTGAATTACAGAAAATTTATTAGTGAAATCTTCAGTATTAAACTAATGCAGAACCCATTAACTTGGTATACTCATATTTTACTACTTAGCAATGCGTATAATCCATTAATAAATAATCTTAAGACACCATATTCATAATTATAACTACCTAGTTACATCCGCTCATAATATTTTGATTCTACCGCCCAATTTAGCAACTAGCAAACTCCAAGTTGACTTTGGAGGTTTCAAGTGGAGAAATTGAGAAGCTCCGGAGAACGAGTCCGCGCTAGCCAGAGAGTGCCGTAGTAAGATTCATGAGCGCCCGTGCTAATCTCCCACTACTTCAACATCTCAATGTACCTCGTTACTTTGTATGTCTTCCTAATCAGTTGCTTCACCAGTTACTCCAACGAAGCTACTAAGATGCAAGTTTCTTTTCAAAGGACATTTATTCAATGTTTAAAGCTAATACCCTCATTTTCCATCTCCTTATACTGCCAATAACTTATATTAGGTTTCGTAATATCATATTCGCCAGTTTTTATGAACAATGCAACAATATATATCAATATATATTATACCAGGCATGATTATAAATTTCAGCACAGTTTGTAAATCGCGCGCATATTGAGCGTAGAATCGATAAACCAGGTCCAGCCGGTCCTTGCCATTTGCCACCTCCACGATCGCATTCCAGCTTCTGCTTGCCACCCTTCAGGGGTCGTGGAACAAATTATTGATTCGATGTGTACATCACTCGATGAGCGAGAAGGGTCCAGAAAGAGCGAGAAAGCTCTCAATGCGTTTTATACGCACTCAATATGTCTCACTTTCGTTTGCGATGTTGCAATATATAGTAATAAAGAAAATATTTTCACTGAAAATTATTGAATGTCATTTGTTTTAATATATACGTAAAATTTTTCTCCGATCATATATTTATATATACAGTAAGTAATACCCGCTTAGGCATTCTCCACTCTGGATTTGCCCAGTACATTCTATCCAGGCAGAGAAGTTCGGTACGGATTGCTAGGGTTCATGTTTTGTCGGCAAGGTCGGAAGGCAACATCGCAAATGAGAGCGAGACGTGTCGAGTGCATTGAGTGTGATAAAACTGCATCGAGAGCGAGCGAGATACATTGAGATGTCAAAATGTGGGAAGTTAGCACGGGCGCTCGCTGATTATGCTACATCATTATCCGCTAGCGCGGGCTTGTTCTCCGGAGATTCTCGATTTCTCCACCTGAGGCCCCGAAAGTCAACTTGGAGTTCGCTAGTGCGTCCTGCGCCCCCTTAAGAGGTTAAGAAGGAATACATGTGTTTATACATATTAAAAAAAGTGTAATAAGACGCGAACATATCTTTGCGTGATTTGAATTAGTAAGCGATGGCGGATACGCCAACTGGAGTGAAAAAAATCTCAAATACAGAAATTCTGTGTTTTCAGTGGCCAGCATTACTATTGGGATTGGTCATCAGATCTCGTGTCTTGGTTACCACCTGGACATCCGAAGTGTCAGATATCCCAGCCTGCGTCGCAGTTACGTGAGGAGTTACACCTTAAAGCGGCGGATCAAGATGACAATATGTCCAGCGATGAAAGCGGTAGTGAGCAGGAATTCATGGAGGTGAGTGTATGTGTGTGCATAATTTCAAACAATACACATATTTTATAATTGTACAGGTATTTGGAATCAGATATGTTTCACTATATTATTATTTGCAGTTGGATGAAATTGAAGTGAGGAGGGACCGGAAAGTGGAAACCCGTGCTAGGTACAAACCTGTAGAGAACAAGAGAATACAGAGATCAGAGAGATCTGAGAACAAGGATAAAAAAGATCGTACCTTGGATCCTATGGATCCAGCATCATATAGTGATATTCCAAGGTATAGTGTTTTTTTATATAAATGTAATTTATAAATGTGTGTTAATATTTCAGGGGATACATACCTTGCTTTTTGAGTTATGAATGATTAAAGAAAATGTTTGAAGTATTTGTTCCATGTTCTAATATGTGCTACTACATGCTGAAGCATTGAGTTTACACTTTTTAAAAAATAACAAGTATTCTTTAAATAATCGCATTTTATATTCATATTTGTAAGTCATGTACATTATTCACTTTAATTGAATTTATGACAGATTATAAATATCCCTGAAAGTAAATATCTAGTGGAACACGTTTACACCAGGATAACCAACCGGTGGGTCACACTTTACTGTTCTGTGGGGCGGTGTGACTTACCGGAGTGTCACATTTGATTGTTCTGCGGGGTGGCATGACCCACTAGAGGGTCACGCTTAATTATCCTGCGGGGCGAAAACTAAGATGTCCCCTCTATGAAACCATACTTTCGTCAATAACGATGTTTTTTCCAGGTTGAATAGTGCTTTTGAATGTGTACACAATTGCTTGAACTATATTTCTTATTTTATGTAACTGATCTTCTGCTCTAGCCGTGGTATTGTTAGAGAAGTGTAAATATTTGAGAATAGATATAAATCGGTCACACTTTATCGCATTTTTTATACGAGCATTTGCATACATGTCATTTTGAGACCGGTATAATCTAATTTCTGGTACCTGTACTATACCCATAATTAGCAAAATATCAATAAAAGTATTTATTTCAGCTTTTGTAATAGGCTTCCAGGCACGTTAGTGATTTTTGCTGCTACATGCAGAATTATTGATGCATTGTGTAACAAAACAGGATCATCACAGTCCATGTTGTGAATTAAAAATTCTTCTTCCGTATACTCATTCATTTGTAGATGTTTTTCTGTTATTTTCTTCCATTCATTATCACCATCGTCACCCTCTGAATTAGATTCAAAATCTTCTTCCTCCAAGGAATGGTCATTCAGTTCATTAGCTATTGGTTCACTATTGTTGCTTGCTTCATCTGAAGAGCTCGAAACTATTCTAAATCTTCGCATATTTTCCCTGACTCCAATGATAGATTCTTCAGACAAACCACTTTCTTCCATATTCATTTTATCTATTATTTATATGGGCAAAAATTCAAAAAAGAAAAGTGCATTTGAAGCCTTAAACGAGCAACAACGTTGCGCCGCTCCACGAAGCGTAACGAAATAAGAAGTCCCACCTCACATGAAAAAACGTAAATATTCGCCCCGGCGTGAACGTGTTACGGTTAGAAGATTATAGTGTTTACAAGGTGCGCCCATTTGGGGTTATTCATCAGTTTGTGAAGGTGTTATTTAGAAATGATGACACTCTATGAAGAAAATAAGGTGAATTTTCTAGTTTTCTATAGTTTTCTATAGTTTTCTTAGTTTTCTATAAACTGCGAGTTTATCTTGATATGTAATGACACATGTAATGCTTTCTAAAGGTCATTTCATAGAAAATCAAGATTAACATGTATTGTTTACACAATTTAAGCTCGAATGAAAATACGTGTGAGCAAAGAAGTATGCTTTTTGTTTAATAAATTAGACCCACATTGCTCTTATGAGTTCTTATTCAGGGTTGCACTAATGATATATGGTTATCGTATGTAAAAATGACATAAAGTCAATGTACATAGGCATTTAATAGCATGTGTGAAAGCATATAGCAGGCCTTTCAAACATTTTCTTTAATGAGCCATAACTTGAAGACTTTATAGGGACAACTTAAACAGTAATACACATGTCCATATATTTTTTATTCCTATTATTATGCAGATTTCACTACTGTGTTTTTAATATGCACTTATATATTACCCTGTTTATGCATCTAATTTGCTGTAGCAAATTTACTATAGCATGATTATTAGTCACTCGTAGACAGTGTTCAAAAAGGCCATTCAGAATTTATATGGTAGATCAAAGACATTGTATTGAGAGAATAAACCTTAGTAAACATAACTTGAAAGATCAGTCGTTTCTGAGATATATCGGATGAACTACCTAAATCTTACATCACAAATATTTCTGAAATGGAAGATACTATTGATATGTGATTTTTAGAGAATTGAATTGTAGGCAAGGATATTTCCAGCCCATATATCGATTTTTAGACGATTTCGAAAGTGCACTTATTTGCAAAAGGTACGATTTTTTAAATGGAACAATGCCTATTGATAGTAAACAAATGAAAATAACGTAAATTAGAAAGTTAATGATGTTTTTTGCAGGATTCTAGTGTAAGTCGTTTACAAGATATCTTCTTTTGAACATTGTATACACTAACAGTTGTTCTATTTCATGTAGTAGCATAAACTAAATTGTAAATAACATATCTACCTTTAAAGCCTGTGCTCAAAATGACCACTACTAGCTGCAATACAAAGTTGCAATCAGCCATGTAGAGATTGCTGTACACATTCTAGCATTTCAGCGAAGATTTCAGCGCAGGCAGGAGTAATATACCGTTTCATATCATCTGGTGTAGTTGGTATATTCTTGTAGACAGTGTCTTTCAGTTTTCTCTACGGAAAAAAATCTAATAGCGTCAAATCCGGAGAACAGACCAGCTAATGTACTTGTCTTTTTCATCCAATCTGACGATTTGGAAACAATCTCTGAACACACACTATAATAATTCGTGTAGCTGTTACCACAGATTCTTTCTAGTTTGAAGGAAAACATTCTCTAACATTCGTGGAAGATAGTCTGTTAGGAGCGTAAGATATTTGTGCGAGTTCAGTGTTCCTTTTACAAAAAAGGGCCTATAGGGTGAAGATTCACTATTCCACACCACACGTTTAAACTCCATGGACGCTGATGTTCAAAAGATGATATCTTGTAAACAACTTACACCAGAATCCTGCAAATAACGCCATTGACATGTTAATTTACTCTACTTTTATTTGTTTACTGTTAATAGGCATTGTTTTATTTAAAAACTCGTACTTTTTGCAAATAAGTACTTATATAATAAATACTTTTGAAAGCACCTAAAAATTGATGTATGTGTTGAAACTACGAGCCCTTGTCCACAATTCAATTCTATGAAAACCACATCAATAGCGCCTTTTATTTCAGAAATATTTGTTTTGCACTTTTTAGGTGGTTCATGTTGTACATTTCTATACGTTAGCATTTGAATTAACTTACTACTGGCTTTTCGATATTTGCAGAAAGTGTTTTATATGACCGCTTTTCATTTCCAGACATGTTTGACATCTTTTTTAACATAGTTGGGAATTCTTTCAAAAATTTGAATCCAAGTTCTTTAATAAGTATGGAAAACTTAATTATGTAATTCTTTTAATACGTTTTTAGCAAAAGACTGGAGCTCCATCATCCATGTACCACATCAATAACCTTTATGTCAAAGGCACATTGTTCAAGTACTAAAGTAATATATGTACCAAAACATTGCAATAAGCGGTACTTGTAGGCCAATTGTATGTCAATATTAAAAAATGCTTATATTTCAGAAATAATCATCTTTTGACCTATGTTTACTTTGGCTACGTACCGCATAAATATTAAATGTTTTTTTTTAACACCTTGTATAAATTTTGTACATGAATGATTGCAGAGGAAAATGGTCTGATGGTTTGGCCAGGCATAATGAGGCCAAAACTGGTGCTGATACAACAGCGTCTGGTCCTCTGTATCAGATGAGACCTTATCCAAGCCCTGGTGCAGTTCTGAGATCAAATAGAGCAAATAAGATGGAAACTGAAACTTCAAGCAAGTCAAAACTGACTTTTCCTGAGAAACCTGAATAAATTAATTGCGTAACATAATAAACTGATATGTACTCTTGTTATATTTTGATTTTCCTACAATTTTCATCCAAATGTCAGAATAGTCAATGTGATGTATTAATCATTTATTTAATCTTTTAAGAAGCTTTCCATCATTTATTGACAGAAGTTGAATTACTTATCAATAGAAAATTATTAGATCAAATGTTATGTACAAGTGTATCGTAATTTTGCATATAAATGTCAGGATTTTAAGTGTGCAATTGATTTTGTTCATTTATAGCTTAATTTTTTATTAAATGTTAAAACATAATTTAACTAGTAACTCTAAATTTTCATGTGTAATTTATATTACTTATCAGTGGAAAACTGTATTGGTACCTTGCACATAATTGTCAAAATGTTAAATGTGTGATTAGTACACTTTAATATTTTCAAGAAATATTAGTACATCAAAGATATTTTGAAATTATTTTTCTTTTTTTGCAGCATATAATATCTGCCATTTCTGAATTTTTTTAAGAAGGTTAAACAATCAATGATATCAAAATGATGTCTTAGAATGATTCTTGACTTATCAGAGAGGAGAGGAATATTTTTCATTATTTATAATCTTGTACACAGTGATACAAAACAAGATTTATATTTAACGATTCTGTGACTTGTGAATTGGACTTGTGCACAGGTTTTATATGAAAAATAGTTTGCGAATTTATATATAAAAGCTTCGCTTCATGGAAAATAAATGGCCATGAGGTAATTGTGCGATCAATATTAATGTAATACGTTTTTTAATTATACCGATGGTATGCTTGTGATCAGATATATAGGGTGTCTACGCGAAGAAGCGGATGTATACTTACTGGGTGTGTGCTACGCTGACGCGCGACACACACCGTCTATACTCACATATATTTCCGTCAACCTCTCATCTGTAGTGTGCGCACTACCGACCCCCGTAACCCGGTAACCCCGCGGAAAGGTTAACCTTCCTTCAGAGGACGAATAAGAAGGCTACGTCTTGCCAGAAGCCCAACAACCACTAGCGCGGTCAGTTCAGTTGGTTTTGCTTTTTCGTTTCCTCGCTGTATCAAAAAATCGACGAAAGTGATTGACGCGCACACGTGGCTGCACCTTTGTTCTGCAAAACGCGACATTCAACCCTTATCAGTATGATAACCTGAATCGAAGTATCGTAGCAAAAAAAAAGTTTCATTCTACAGTCACGTTCAAGGTACGTTCTCAAACACCATTTCATTTACCCTTTTGTTTATACTGGACTTTAATGTACGATATAATTAATAAAGTTCAGGTTTGTGCGTCACATTTTTTATGCTGTTAATTCGTTCATTAAAAACGCGATTATTGCAGAATAGATTTAGTAAGAATAGATTATAAGTAAGATTCATAGGTAGAGGATAGCAAATGAGGTTAGGAGCTAGCACATGACGTAGTAGGTGTGACAGACCCTCTTCCCCTTCTCTTACTCTTGCATTTCTGCTTTCCCGCCGAATTTCAAATAGGGACTTGGGTGGCATGCATGTGTATATGTATGTCTTTCTTACTCTCTTTCTCTGCTCACGCGCGGGTGTCATAAGTGTACGCATGTGTAGGACCTAAAATTTTTGTACCGTTATATCGAATTTATTATAAGCAGTTTGCATTTCTTTTTAACAAAATGAAAAAGCAAGACCATAATGTTGATCCTTTCATTTATGATAAAAAAAGGTCATTGTGCTTCCATGGTGTCATTTATGATGGAAAGAATAGAAAAATGCCCCCTGTGCTTATACTTTTATATTTGCAATATAAAAAAGTACTATTTACGTAGCTGTATCCATAATGAAAAAAAAGGAAAGAAACAGAGGCGTATGATGTACACATAGTTACATTCACAATAATTAGTAGTAGTATAAGTACATTTGTATTCTAACTACAATTGAAGAATCATGATAGTAATCAGTATTTCTATACTAATATAATACCATCACTATTAGTATAATGATGATGATGATGATGATAGTAGGTGTGTTAATTATGTACCAATGGTTTCCTCTGTCTAGCATATTATGTTTCACTAAGATGATCTGCAAGAAATTAATATTTTTGTTTTAGGTTTCTCCGTCGTCTTGGTACATGATAAACGAAGAAAGGTGGATGTAACAAGAATAGACATGCACAACATTAATTAAGTGTTGTTAGAGTTGCGTATCAGATATGCTGGACAAGAGCAAGTCTTGCCGGATGGTAAATTTTTATTTTAACTCTCTCTTATTCAATCTTTTTCTACTTCTACTATTCTTTTATATATTTACCTTAGGAGGAAAGTGACTTTTCTTATAAATGTCTGGATGCATATGCACGTATGCACACATGCACGCATATTAGCACACAACAAACAAACAGACAGAGAAATACGATAAAATGGAAGAATAGAATATCATATGAAATTGCGACATAAGAGACTCTTATCTGCAAAATTTATCTTATCTTTGTTGTATATCACTGCCCTGTCCGATTTTCATCAGTATGATTCTCATGGATTGTATAATACAGCAACAAAGTTTTTCACAATGATTTTAAATTACTTTAAATTTTTCCTCTCTTTGTTATAAATTATTTAAAAATGTGAGAAGTCTTTAAACAAAAAATTGTTTCACTCCATTGTGATTGAGAGATTCCAAAATTAATATCATTTTTTTGCAAAGACAATAAAACATTTGACACTTTTTTTCTTGGTTACATTAAATTCTAGTTAAAATTTCATTAAGCATAACAGTAAGTTAATATAAATTGCGTTCTCGTGTGCTTTTAAACGTATTGGAATTATCCCAATGGATTTTCTCATGAACAAGACACCCGTTTCTTATTTATATTTCTTTATTTATTTAATTTTTATTTCTCTACTCTTCTTTTAGTTATTTTCTTGTTTTTATTCTGATTTTTATGTAGCTTGTACTATGAAAAGTATGTTAACCTGAACGACATGGCAATTGGGAGTATTATCTGTGGTGCAAATACACCTAAGGTGAAGAGAAAAAAGGCGAAGGTACATGGATGTTTTATTGTTTATTTTCTTCAAACTTTTTTACTTTTTTTTGCGGTACTTGTTTTTCCTTTGTTTTACGGGATTATGATAAAATCTTTTTCCCCATTTTCTTTTTATTTGCTCTTTTATTTTTTCCAGTTTTTAGACTTTTTCTGCATTTTTTTTGTTTTTGCTCTGTATTTTTTCAGGTTTCCTTTTACTCTTTGCATGCTGAGTATTTGCTGTCGTGTGCATGCATGTATCGTTCACAACACGCACGTTTGGCCGTGTCATTTTAATTCTTTTTTCATTTTCTAACTTCTATAAATATTTCATTGCAGGCCATATATCTTACATAATTTTCATTTCTGTTTCACTTCATTGTATTAGTTTTGAGGCCCAATATTTTCTATATAGGTACATTTAAGATAAAATTGTGTGTGTTCGTGTGTGTGTGCGTGCGTACATGTGTGTATACACAACTGAAACAGACTGTACTTCCTAACGGTTGGGAATAAAAGACGATGCTATAAGTAACAATTAAATGGTATCAAACTGTGTATAAGATGCAACTAATTTTATGCATTTTTATGTATTGGTATATCAGAAAAATGCAACTGCATTTTTGTTTGAAATGGAAACCTATGCTTTTGACTGCACCAGTACACGCAGTTTCTTGTGCTTCACATAAAAATACTAACATACTTATGCTTAAAACTGATTGGTTAGGAAGTTATCAAAGCTAAAATTTCTCTATATTATTTCAGTCCCCCTACAAGTGTTCCGGAGTACCTAGATGCCTTATGTTCCATTCCAATGTTTAATATTCGGGATGAAAGGGTTGAATGAAAGGAATGAATGAAAACAATGGGTTGTGCAATCAACAGAATGAACATACATAGTCCGTTGAAAATCAACACCTCAGAAGGGACACTAACAAATAAATACGGTACAGTGTAAAAGTTTGGTGTGCAATATTTGACAAATGGATTATTAGTCCACAATTTTTAATGAAATATTGACCGGTAAAAGGTACCTAGACTTTCTGCAATCCAACCTTTCAGTTTACTTACATAATACAGATTCCTCTAAGTAAACAACAAAACATGATGTACTTTCAACAAGACAGTGCTTCAACACATAATTTACAGATAGTTGCCAGACATTTAAATAAGAGTTGTGAAGTGAAATGGATTGGTACATGCGGGTTTATCTTGTGGCCATTGCGATCACCGGATTTCACACCCCTCAACTTCTTTTTATGGAAATCTCTAAAAGATAGAGTGTATTTGCATCCCATTCCTAATCTTGAGGATCTCCAACAACGTATTCAGCAGGAAATATCTAATATTATGGAAAAATATATTAGGAATGTATTGTGCAACGTCAAGAAGTGGATGGAAAAGTGCTTGGATAGTAATAGAGGACCCTTCAAACACTTGTTGTAATGGGAGCTATGGTGGTGTAGTGGATACAGGCTCAGACTGCCATGCGGCAAACCCGGGTTCGAACCCCGTCCATCACCTCTGGTTTTTCTATGTGATATGTATACTGTAGCTCTGGTGGTTTGGAACCCACCTTAAACAGTAGGTCAAATGACCTTAAACACTAGGCCAAATGACCTTAGCAGTCGGTGCTGAAAACATGAATTTAAAAAAAGAACTTGTAATGTAAGTACTCTGGAACACTTGTTGAGAGACTGAAATAATTCAGAGAACTTGTAGCTTCGATAACTTCCTAATGAATAAGTTTTGGAATAAGTATGCTGGTATTTTTATGTCGAGCACAAAACACTACATTGGCTGCTGCACTCAGAAACGTAGGTCTTCATTAAAAAAAAAAATGCAGTTGTATTTTTCTGATGCACCAATGCATAACAGTGCATATAATTTGTTGCATATTATGTACCGTCTGATACCATTTAACTTTTACTTATAACATCTTCTATTCCCAACCATGTAAGAGGTACAGACTGTTCCTGCATGGGATATCCTGTATACAGTCAGGGACAAAGAGATAGAATACCCTAATAATATGTCAATTTATATTGGATACATAATATGTGTTAAAATTATTTTATATACGTCATTGTACATTATTCCTGTTTATTTTAATGAGTTGGTTTAATGTGTTAATATTCAATATTTATATATGCAACGTAGTGTGCAATTCTAAGTTAGTTTGACAAAATAGTAGGATATGTTTTTCAGAATAAAATTAGTTCTAATAACTCCTATACATGTTTGTTTATTTGGTCCTTAATTAGGCTTAAATATTTTTGGTTATTTATTTAACTACTAATTAATTTTATATAAATTTTTTCAGGGTAATAATTGTCGAGGGCTTGATAATTGTCCTTTGTTTCGTAAATCATGGTAGTAATGGTTAAAACTGCATGGTCCACTTATGTAATACTTTTTTCAGCTGTACATATTATGTTTCGCAATATTTTCTTCATATGAACATATCATTCCACAAATATTCATTGTATACTTTTGTGGCGATTTCTTAATGCAAACTTCTGTAATCTTTTTGGAATTTGATACCACTCTTAAAATTGTATGTTTTTGATATAATATTAGAGTAGGAGGATGACCAGAACTTTATTTTTCTATCATAATTATCTGGATTTTTTTTACTAATATAAGTATTTAATTTTTATTTCTGCTTATAATATTTCTGTAATATAGAATTTTCGAATGTAGGATTTTTTTTTCACACTTTATTACACGTTATTGTGTACACATTGCACAAATTAAACTATTTGTATTAAATAATGTTTATCAAGGATCACATGGCATCTAGTGCTAATGTGTCTTTTGTTGATTTGCAATTGAAAATTAAAAATACATTGCCTTTATGATAATTTTGTACTATTTGAAAACAATTATGTTTGTGCTCTTTCATAGTATTGTTTGATAACGGATAGTATGCATAGCCTTTGGTATATTTACAGCTATAAGCATGAAGAATGTACATCATTTTCAGAAATTTATGTTTGTTTCGGCTTATATATAAAAGTGGAAAGAAAGGGGATGTAGTATCTTGTGTCCCTGATTGTAGGTATAGATATATTTACGCATATTTGTACATCTTATACATTTCTTAGGCAATAATTTAGAATCCAATTTCATGGAATGTAAATTGCAATCAAACTACACGTATTTCCATTGCCCTTTTGACAATTGTAGGCAACTGAGCGCAGTTGGATACAAGCGACCTTCCAGAAGCGCGAATGTGCGAAATTCATTCCGAGCGCGAAGGACGAGCATAGGTAAGCTTTTTTTCATCAACTTTTCTCTCAAGAAATTTTACGTTATCACGAATTCAAACTGAATAAATCAAAGCAACTTTTTGTAACATGTCGAAACCTGTGTTGTACTTTGTGTTTTTCGTCACTGGACACCAGTGATATTTGTCCTGCAAAGTGACATTCAAGTGTGACCCATGGGTGATACACGTGGGCGGCGACATATTAAACAAGGGATATTTTCTCGTACTTATATTTATACCAAGTACATGCATCGTCTCACAAAAATGCATACAAATTTTTTAGCTTTTAACTCTCTTAATTTTCATCTCTTTGTTTTAGGTAATGTGAAATAACAAAAAAGTTATGGGGTATAACCAAGCTTTTTCTGTAATTTTTGAATTTATTAGTACTTGGATAAGTTGTCATTGTTTTTTTTGTGAAAATTAATGTTTTATTTTAACCCTTTTAGTGCCAAGTGTTTTATGGAATACATGCGAGAAATGCCATGGGCCGATTTGATATACGTGCTCATATAAATAGCTTTATAAGGAGCAAAATTCCAATTTCCTGGAGGAAAATTTTAGTATTTATTCTTCTGAAACTTAAAGGATATGGAATATACTGTTGTGCAGCAAAATTTTTAGTTATAAAATATGTTTAATTATAAAATTGTTATATGTTTACAAACTATGATACATTATCGTTGTCAAAATATGATGACACCAAGCTTTCGGTACTATCTTTTTCAACTTGTTCTGCCATTGTTGGCCGAGGTATTAGTTTAAAATAACATACGAACTGACTAAAATCAAATATCGGAATAGAAGAACTCAGGAATGCACTTCGACTTTGCCTAATTGGCGCCAGAGAAAGACTGAGGAAAAACCAAATGAGCCAAACCATGGTGTGGCCTATACTATTGGCATTGGAGATAAGAACTAAATGAAATAAATACAAGCGTGCTATGGTCTATATTGTATTGGAGATAAAGACTAAAGCAAGAGTCCCTCTGCCCGTGCGCTCGTTGGCAGCTCGGCCTGCCAGATGGTCGGCCGGGCCACTACGCCACATCGGCCCATGGCATTCTTCGCATAAGGACAGTGGGCCTGATAGATTGGCCCACTGGCATTAAAAGGGTTAAGTAAGTGGTAAAAAAGTATGTGGTTTTATGTGTCTTAACATGTGGTAAAAAATGACATGTCTTTTGAGACTATCTGAGAACAGAAACCTTTCATGACACATCTTCATAAGAATGGATCTTCGATAGACACATATAAGAATGGAAGCACTGCTCAGCCAAGTCATGTGTTATCGAACGAAATAAGTGATAATCGGAAGAAGTTACGTCCGGTGAATACAGCAGGTAGGGCAGGACTTCCGATTCATGCATTTCCCTGTAGGTTTTCACCGGTTTTGCTACATATGACCATTTGCAACATTTTTAGGACTAAGAAAAAGAAATGTTGTTTACACTGTGGCAGACTAGCATACATTGAAGTTTGAGCTTACTGATACTACTTCCTTGTAGATGCGTTATCATCTGAAATTACATGCACATTGTCCTAGTAATACCATCTGTTAGGAAACAGTGAGAACTTATTCAAGGTCCTAATATTACATTTAATTCTCAACATTCAAAAAGTATTTATGAGGTATGTTTAATAAAATTGATTGCATTATAATATTATTGAAAAATTTACGTAAAAAAATTAGATGAATGTTATGTGAGATGTAAATGAATATTTGTTAAATTATAGTATAATGTTTAACTATTTAGAAGATTCTCACGACGTCTCATAACATACACGATTTATGTTCGTATTAAAAAGAATCGAATACGTTTTTGATATTTTACAATTTTTTATGAAAATTAGTTGCAAAATTTCCTTTTTCTGTGTTTTTTCCTATTTACTTTAAAATTATTTGTTGATTTTTTTTGTAGGGGCATTAGGTTAATATTTATATGATGATTGGTGTTGTATTATTTTGTTTGTTAATGTAGAACATTCCATAACTGACACTCTTGGGTTTCTTCATAAATGACACTGCATTGCTCCTACATTTATGCTACTTCCATCCTACACCTATATTATTGTTTTCTAAGCTAGTCAAGCATCTTATGCAGCTCACAATGGAGTACATGCTGCAACTCCTTTGATAAGAGCATTGCTTGACAGTTCTTAATGCAGTGATATGACTTTCTTAATTTAACTTTTTCTTTGTCTGAAGCTTTGTTTCACATATTGGTGAAATTTTTTCCATCAAAATGGGGGCCAACACAACATAATTACGACTACATTTATTATTTAACACTTATTCTGTGACTAATTTTGTTTTATTATCGCTTCGATTATATTAGAAAGATGAATTGTTAATTACACTTGAAATAATAGAGAAGTATTTTTAATACATTGTAACTGTTCCGCAAATTTGACTGAACTGTAATACTTAATGTTCATTACGTAGCTATCATTTTATGCCTTTGCTACAAGCATATGATATTTTATCAAGTGTAAATTCCACTGATATGTGAATCAATGATGTAGGCTTATGCTTTTACATCATCTGTTGAATGATGTCTCCTTTGTCATAAGTGACACTCAAATGGTGTCTCTTTATTCATAAATGTCACTTAAATAGAGTCTCCTACATTATGAATGCATCATGCAATCAAAGTAAATTATAGAAGCATGACTAATATACGACGATGTACTACCATATTTTATGTATTAGGTGATTGGAAAAATTTGTGCAGAGTTTCAATAGATGGAATTATGAAAAACTCCGCACAAACTTTTGCACTCACCCAATAATTTTCAGGTAAGCCATACTTGTAATACGATTAAATAGTTAATAAAATTCATAACTAATCACATATTGAGTCCGTAAGTTGTAGTTGTAATTATATCGTGTTTCATTTCATTTTAATTGGTAAAATTTTGCCAATAAGTTATAAAAATGGTCAGATTAAAACAATAAAAATTAGAAAGTTACTGACAATACTTTTCAGGTTGGCTTTTAAATGTATCGTTTGCCTTGCTTTGGGTTTGGGCAGTTCTCTTGTTTGTAGTTGCTTACGTTCGCTATTTTCTTTGTTTTGTACACTACTAAGGCAAGCTGCACACCTAAGAAACGGTGCCACGTAATTTACATAAATGCCATGCACGTTGAATGTTAATCATGGCACATTTATTCTATATTTATGTATTGCGTAATTGCGTAAGTTATCGTCTGATTTAAAAATAAGATGCAATAAGTTAAATATTAAAGATTATAATTTTATTAATAGATTACAGTTACCATTCTTTTCTAAAATTGTTTTCTAGTTATGTGCAAGCTTGACAACTAGGTATTTGAAAAACGAGTGTGGTTTTTCTTGAAAAGTTTGCAAAATAGTTTTTCAATTTTCCAGGAATTAAAATTTTAGCCATTTAAACCATGCTACAATGTCCAGAATAGGTGAAAATCTTTAGGTGCAATATGTGGAGAATATGGAAGGTAGTGCAGAATTTTTCAGTGCAACTCTTGTAGCTTTTGCAGAGTCTATTGGGCAATATATGGCCTAACATTTTCGTGGGTGAAAGTGACACCTTTTTGATTGGGCAAAGCTGGAAGTTTCTCACAAATATCCATAGTGATTCTAGTAAGTAGCTCACAATATTTGTTTGCCGTAATTGTTTCACTGTGTTGGTGTAGTTCGAAGTGAATAATTTATCTATAATCTCACAATATATCGCAACAACTTTGTTGAATATAGGTTAGCTTTCATGATAAGTTTTTCACTTTCACTTGTCTTTTTCTAAGTTTCTTTTTGTTTAATGTTGCTGTACAATATTCAATTTTTGCTGCCTCTTACTATCTAATGCAGAAAAGATTAATTTTCATTACATGCAAGGAGAGGATCATATTGATGTCGTTTAGCTTATTCAATTTAGTCAAGGAATGCAACATCTATGTGTTAAGCTTGAAAATGTGTCCAAACTATCTTAAATCGGTTTGTGCTAAAATTAAGAGATTGGAGAATTTAATGAAATTCGTATAGCTGTTTGTTAGTTAGAAACATACATATTTATAAAATTTGAGGCCAGATCGCTGCTGAAATGAGTGAGAAAAAGCTTGTTAAATGTTTAGGTCTTAACGTAGCTCTTGTGGTAAGTGTACAATCTTTTATCGGAAGTATAGTTCTTTTTGTTCACACAAATTGGACAATTTAATAAAAAATTAGGTATAGTAAGTGTAGATCCTGATTTTTCTAATGATAAATTAAATCTTATAATCCAAAAGATATTCCAAAAAGATATTTAACAATAAAGTTCAATATGCATCTGTTATCGCATGGTTATTGGAACTATAGTGAGGACATGGGAACGTCGTTGAAGTAGGATCATACTTCCAGGAAGTTATGTAGACGCTACGCTAGGCACGCGTATATGTAGAATGCGTGCGAGAACAACGTTTCCAAACGTACCAAAGGCGAACAGGGTAGTCATACGAATAATCAAAATGTCATTATTCATTTATAATTAAATGATGAATGATCATTGGAAATGTTGCATTTTATAGATATTATTTTTATACCCTATTAACATGAATTAGTGGGTGTTTAATACTGAGTAATAATGGAATGGTTTATTGTCTAGAGAGTAGGTATCAAACCACCTTAAATGGTGAAATGCAGTCGAATTATCTATGTTAACTCTTTCAGCAAGCTCCTTAGTTCTAATCGATGGATTTCCTTCCACTAAGACTCACACAATATTATTATCAATGTCGAAAGACTGTTCAGAATAAGGTTGATCTTTCAAGTTGAAATTATCATTTGGAAATCTGCCAAACTATTTTTTAATTATCTATAGACCACATGTCTTTTCAAAACTCATGGAGCATTACCTATTGCTAATGTACCTTTCCGTTCCTTGTTTTGAAAAATTTCCCTTTGCACAAATCGACTTTTTTCAACAATGTTTGGTATTAAAATGATTCGTGACAGTATCACTTATTTAGTGGACATAATATGGATCAATAAAAACAGCAGAGATCCGCTATGCAGTAAAGCATATGGCATCTATGAGAATTATGCACCAAATTATGCCATTATCCAATGTATATATTTAGATAGGCTAGCTTTCTATTGCTTGTTAGCTGGGAGTACTGCAGTAAAATCACTATAATAGTCACTTTAAAGCACCCTTCTAAGTATTGCTACGCCTATCTTACCTATATCAGAACCAATCAAGTGTGTAATATGGTACTTAAAGTGTTTGGTCTCATTTTTATCTGCAAAATCCCACCAATATGTTGATAAGAATTTTATAAAAAAAAAAAAGTGATATTCATGTTAGTGACTGTTAAACCGTAAGATAATTTTACATTAAAGGAATTGGTTTTAGGACCCGTGTTAATTACACCTTTTTTTAAATCTTACATGTAGGATCAGTTTTTTAAGTATCAAACCTTACTTTTCTATCGCTATGTGTACAAGGTGAGCTAATACCTTTTACCATTTTGACTTTGCCATTATTTTTAGAGATATGGAAAATTTTATGTGAAAAATTTCTATGGTAAGAGAAGTCTATATGTCTATTTTTTCTAAATGGTGAATATATGACATTGTGGAAATTATCTCCATCTTTAGATTGCATGTTATATATTCTTAATCTGAGCCAAATAACTGATTTTTAGACGATTTCAACAATATTTCTTACTTATGACAAATTACTTATGACAAACGCTCGAATGGGGGCAATTTACATTGTGACAACGTTATAATCGTTGCATAACTAAAGTTTGTATACATACTGTTTTTGAATTAAATGTGACGCATGTTTTCATGCATTTTTGTTTTATATCTTGTGAAGTTGTTAGCTACTGTTGGTATTGTTCTTCATAAAAAGAAATCGGGTACTATCGTGTAGAGTGAACGGTAAACAACTCCATGAAATTGGTTTGCTGTAAATCGGGAATCGTCGATTCCGGAAAATCTAACTCGTTGCTGACCGGCTATTTTAAATCAAAGCTATCTAATGCAGTCGGTTATCCTTTTATGGCTGAATACAAAATGAAAACATTTGATTAAGCTTTAATGTGTTTTATTTGCATCAGATGCATTTAAATGAAACTTATTACATATATTTAATCATTTTTTGAGTATGATGTACTGTATAGAATTTATCTATGTACAATAGTATACAATACATTTTACAAACACATTATATTTCGTTGTGCTTTCTTTTGGAAGTGCATATTCTACATACTCGGATGGAATTCCTTTCCCGCTAGTAACAAGTCTGTAACTAAATCCGAGAGTAACTAAAATAACTCAATCCCAACTAAGATAACTAAGAATACGATGTAAAATGTTGCCATAAAGACTCATATTCTTTTAAAACTTTAAAACTGCAGAAATAAATGTAATTAGGAATACAAGTATTCTCGTGACTAAATCGTAAAGTGTTAAGAGTATATATTTTAGATATTTTATATGTGAGGCATCCATCAAGTTGATATTGTCTAAAGGCTGCTCAAAGGGCAAAACTTTGTAAAGAATTAGGTGACGTTTCGACTTCTTTGCCGAGGCATTACCTGAAATTTTGTTAATTGGACATACAGAACTATTAAAGCTATATATTGTAATAGTTTTGGTTTACCGTATGTTTTAAATCGTGAAATACCAGGTGTATAAGCTTAATTCCGCTATTTGCTCATAGACGGTATTAGTGAGCGTATAAGCTACCATGACACACAATACTTGTCTTGTTTTATGAATTTTACATTGAGTAACATTAATCAGTGCGCATCGTCAGCAATTTTATACCACACGTACATTTTTCCTTTGATAATCATGCCTAGTTTTTGCCAGAAAAAGAGCATATGTGAGAAGCTCTACTCTCCTGCTTTAATTTAAAGAAATCGGCTGCCGAATCGCATCGAATGCTCGTGGAGGCCTACGGTAACAGTGCTTTATCGAAAAAAAGTGCAGAGATTGGTTTTGCTGGTTCAAAAATGGCAATTTTTACCTGAGCGATAAAATAGTGCGGAAATTAGCCTACAAAGGTTGATGACTATCATATGTAGGCTCTTTTGGACGAAGACAAACTACGATCTTTTGGACGATCACAAAAAGTGCATGCCAGCATTTGGGCGTTACTCAACTAGCCATTTCCATGCGTCTCCGTGCTATGGGAAAGGTTCAAACGATCAGAAAATAGGTGCCGCATGAATAAAACTATAGGTAGATGGAGTGACGTGAAAACGCAATGCAAAATCTTGCTCGCTAGACAAAAAAGAAAATCATTCCTGCATAGGATTGTGACCGGTGATGAAAAGTGGATTTATTTTATGAATCCTAAACGCAAGAAATCGTGGATAAATCCCGGCCAACCATCAACATCTTCCCCGAAAGCAAATCGCTTCAGATGGAAGACGATGCTGTACATTTGTTGGGATCAGCAGGCTATCGTCTACTATGAGTTATTGAAACCTGGTGAAATTGTCAATGCCCACTGCTACCACCAACAGCCGATTAAATTCGACTGTGCTCTGCGTGAAAAGGGCCGAAACATCGACAAAAACACGAGAAGATGTTTTTCCTCCACGAAATCGCAGCAGTGCGCGCGTCAATAATAGTTCGAATCTTCTTGGAGACACTCAACTAGGAGCTGTTACCACATACCGCAAATTCACCAGACATGGCCCTTTCGGACTACCACCTATTTTCGTCGATGAGTCATGCGTTCGTTTAGTAGCACTTCGATTCTTGCGAATACGTACTGTTATGCCGTAGAAACGTAAAAGTGAATAATGTGCTCGCTACTTTGAGTCACATGTATTTTATTTCAGGGATATTCAGAAAATAATACAAGTATAGGACTTAGAATAATATTGGGTTGTTCGGAAAGTCATTTCGTTTTGTTTTTCGTTTTTCACCAACCAAAAACTACTGTGTAGAATTAATAGAACTTTTTCACACACAAGCCTTGCAATATCAGCT
>JBCFXI010001961.1:0-34234 GCA_038496175.1 Ampulex compressa | reverse complement strand
TATTATATAGTATATATAATATAATAATATAATAAGTTTAAGAAATGCTTATGATTCTGGTTTGGAGGATCGTCTTTCATTTGATTCTCGTGCCGAGGATTTTCAACGATCGTACAAAAGTTCTCTCTATTCATTATAGAACCGTGGTGCTACTTGAAGACGTAATTTACACATTTCTGCAGGCTCAAGCGTGGAATAAAAATTCAAGCGCGAACAGGGTTGGTTTTGTACCTTGGATCCTGTTATTTCAAAATCGAGAAAAGGACCGTGTAGAGATCGAGTAAGGTGCATTCCCACATTCTGATTGTCCGTATTGACAGATCGTCGTCGTCTCCAGTTTCTCGCGGAGGTGAGAGTTTATCGGTGTCCGGATTATCCAAAGTAGGGATATTACGGTTTTAATGGACGGATAAATGTTGCGTCGAGAGCTCGAAAGGCTTGAGAAATTTTCACAGCCTCGCGGGAGACGTTTCTCGTAATTCATAATAGGGAGAAGTTAGCGCTTCTCGAGTGGGAGTAATTGGCGTAATATGACTCGGATTATTTCAACGGGAGGAGAGGAGAATTCGATTACTTCGGCTCTTTTGATACGCGGCCGCGAGTCCTGCTGATCCAAAGTGGCGATAATACGATCTTAATATCCAGCTATAATCTACAGCGAGAGCCTTAAAGGGTTGAGTAATTTAAATACTTCCCTGGTGGATAGTTTTCGTAAGTCGTACCAGCTGGGAATTCGCGTTCCACGGAATAAAGTTATTATCACCGACTATTTTGCTTCAGAATTCGAACAAAATTTGATTGCTCCGATAATTTTAATATTCGTGTAAATTTCGCTACAGACGTAACGAGATAAACCCGCAAAATTATAGTAATGTAAAAGAGCATTTTGCACAATAATAATAATAATAATAATAATAATAATAATAATAATAATAATAATAATAATAATAATAATAATAATAATAATAATATATCGCCGACTACTCCGCTCCAAAAATCAAACAAAATTAAATCGCTCCGATCATTTCGACATCCGAATAAATGTCGCTCCAGACGTAACGAAATAAATCCGCAAAATTATAGCAATATGAAAGAGCATTTTGCACAATTATATATATATAATAATAATAATAATATATATATATAATCAAAAATCAAACAAAATTGGATCGCTCCTATCATTTCGATATCCAAGTAAATTTCGCTCCAGACGTAACGAGATAAATCCGCAAAATTATAGCAATATGAAAGAGCATTTTGCACAATAATATATATCCTTGGCTTGTAAATACGATGACAGGCATTTATCGAAGTAAACATGGCAGAAAATCTAGGCGCGACTTCTTACGCAACTAGTCCGTTCATATCTATTTCTATAGTCAGCCGCACAAACGGGAGAGGCGTGCATTGTTTCGCGGATGCAACCAATGGCCAATTACCGATCACTCGTTAATACTGTCATCCGCGTACTTAGCCGTAAAGTTGCCCTCCCCCCCCGCGCTATTTTCATCACGCCTCCTGCGTATAAATTTCACTGTCAAACTTCCTTTCCTCGTTATTTATGGATCTTGACATTTAGGTCCCTCGAATCGAGCTCTCCTCGACGCACCGCACTCCCACGCATCTCCGCAATGGGCGAGCAACGATATCGATTATACGACTACACAATATCTCCACATTGTGACGGAACATTGCAAAAGATTCGCCTTAATTATGCGAATCGTATAATGGCGATGGTCGAGCGAAACGGAAAAATCCCGTTGCGTTGGATCAAAGTTGCATCCGTGATTTCTTTCGGTACAAAATACGCATCCGACGATACACCGTACAGTAGGAAGGTTCACAGTGTAAGAGGTCGGATGAGAAAATGAGAAAAGAAATTGAGATAAGGAAATAAGAAAAAAGAAAAAGTGGCGAAGAGGGAAATATAATTTATCGTAATACGCGGTTCGGTATGCAACCGCAGTGCGATTATGCGAAAGTAAGGTGCGCCTTGCAGGAATAAAATAGCCAGCATTGTTGCACCAAATGCAGCAATTTTTGGCTCGGTACACCGACCGTTAAAGGTAACGATCATTTTTTACCATAGGCCTCTTTCGAGTGCTCACTCCTTTATGGCTTTATAATTATGGTTTTCGGTGCTCGTGGTGCAACGACTGGCCAGCGTTCTCCGAAGTGATCGATGAAGAGCGAGCGTTGCAAAAAGTCGGCGGTTTTAGGCGACGAAGTTCGAAAAGTCCCGGGGCAAGGGGTTTCGCCATGTCGATTCTGGTTCGTGCTGCACGACCGAGAGAGTTA
Source organism: Ampulex compressa (assembly GCA_038496175.1). NCBI lineage: Eukaryota > Metazoa > Arthropoda > Insecta > Hymenoptera > Ampulicidae > Ampulex > Ampulex compressa. Next base: position 31,936 of record JBCFXI010001961.1, on the reverse strand, counting down.
GCTCTGTTTTACGATAGTGTCGTAAACATCGTGATCTCAAAATACAAGGTTGTCAAAAGTCTGAGGATACGCTATCGCGATCTTCTTGATGTGTTATTAAAAATGAAGGATTTGCTCTGCACAAGTGCCGAGGACGTCCCAGCGCCTGTGTATTATTCGATATTGAAAATACATGAGAGACGTCGTGGAAAATACAATGGTTGTCGCAGTGGAGCAAATGTGTTTCCGGTATGTCGACTAGTAATGAAATAAAAGAATGGACACTCAACTTTGAAGACTTCGTGGAAACAATATTTTGTAAGCTGGAGCAGGTTTTCTTCGAGTTGGCAAACCTTACGAAAGCATCGTAATAACGTAATTCACGGTGAACTATCGTAATCCGGGCTTAATTTTCCAAGGAGGATGATTCGAGCTTTCGACCTCGCGACGTAATGACGTTTCCATTACCGCGAATTCGCCTCGGTGTCAATATACAAAGGTTGAACCGACGCAAAGAGATGCCGATTCACCTTGAGCGTAGGATAAAAAGGGACACAACGATGCGTGCGATACGAATATGAAAGGACGGACATCGTAGCGTTTCGCAGCTACGAACGATTGTCCTCGCTTCTGACGAATCCGCGAAAATATTCTTGGGCCTGCAGTCGCATTCGCAACCGTGAGAGGCGCATTGCCCTTTCTCAAAAGCATTCCGATTGGATTTTTAACATTTTTAATTTCCTCGCCATCATTCCTCGCTTCTATTCGCGCATTCAGATATTTCCACGAAAGAGGATGTTCCGTATTTCGTTCGTTAAGCGCGGCTCTCTTTTGACGCACAAACTTTATCGAAGCTGGAATGAAATTAAATCGAGGCGCGATCAAGCTCGCAATTTTACATTCGTTCGAAGAGTAAAGTAGTATTGTATTTGTAACTGTAGCAGTAAATTATATATAATTATAATAATTTATAATCGTAATTTGTAGTGGTAAATTCCTTCGAAAATAAGTGGTAATTTGTAAAGTAAAAATTGTAGTAATTCCATCGGTTTGCCTCGTATCGATGAATTTTCGTCCATCTCCACAGTCGAGTTATCGAGAGAACGTTTATATATATATATAGTCTTCCAATTCCTCCCAGTGCCTCGCGTGGGATAGCTCTAATTTATTCCAAAACAGTCCCTACAAGTTTCCTACGGCCGCGAAACAGTTTATGTCCTCGCTGTCTACACGGACTAACCGCCGAGACAATTGGCCCCAACAATCGTCGGCATTTTCCAACCTAACTTTCTACAAGAGTCCTCGATCTATCCGCGATGGAAAACGGCGAGCTGTCGGCCGAGGAATAGCCGATAAATTCCAATGGGTTCGCGCGCCATTGTTCCCTCGGTTCCACGCGAAATTAACCCCTTACGTTCGATAAACCTCTGTCTCGCGACTCGACTTTTCGATTCAACTCGAAACTCTAAGGGATCTACAAACACCTGTAAATAAAGGAAGAAATATCGATTAACCCTTTCCACGTTGCATTGTTTATTTATTTATTTTTTTTGTCACAAAAGTATCACGTTACTACATAAACCTTTGTGATTATTAACCGTTTGACGTTACTGTTGGTTAGTATAATGCGATGTATGCAGCAATAAAAATGGTAATGGAATTAAACGATCCAGCTTAATTCGCGCTATATGTAAAAAAGGAATTCATGGAATTTGTGCAGCAAAACATTCTCGTAATAAGCGAGAATAGACAATATTTTTGTTGGTAAAAATTACTCGTTGCATAATAATCAGTGTTAATCATAACCATTTCTATTGTTCTCCAAAAACAAAATCACTGCGCATTTCATTCCGCACTTTCAGATATATAAGAAATATAATTATTAATATATAATATATAAGAAAATTCTTCAGCACTCAAACGGTTGATCGACACGATTTCTTTCGCGAGTATTTCTATGTCGAGCCGCCAGTGCAAACTCCAAAACAAAATCACTACGCATTTCATTCCCCACTTTTGGCGTATACATATATTTGTAAAAAAATTTTTCAGCGCTCAAACGGTCAATCGAAACGATTTCTTTCGCGAGTATTTCTATGTCGAGCCGCCAGTGCAAACTTCAAAAAAAATCACTACGCATTTCATTCCCCACTTTTGGCATATACATATATTTATAAAAAAATTTTTCAGCACTCAAACGGTCAATCGAAACGATTTCTTTCGCGAGTATTTCTATTGTCGAGCGTGCCAGTGCAAAGGTGTTAAAGCCCGAGCGCGCAATATTCGCGGCTAATCGCTCGAGCAGAGCCTGGTCACTTAAGTTCGACGGACGTTGGTGCGGATACTCCATTGCTCAGCTGGTTCCTCTCTGTTCCCCCATGAATATGCGATGTCCCGGGCCCACACGTGCAAACCTGGATATTCGAGCAAGGCGTCGAATGCCAGGAGACAGGAACGGCATAGAATCACGTAGGAAGATGGGATTAAAGCGTTGCTTTTTATCCGCTGGCCGAACTGCCTGTTTACCCGGTGCATGCTGAAACGATGTTTATTAATGGGACGACTTAAGAGTCACAGAGGGCTAATTGCCTATCCATTAATTCGAGACGCTGCTCAAGATGTGCGTATGAAATAAATATCAGGCTGGCGCAAAAATAATCTATGGTATTTCTCGTATAATTGTGTGCTACAATTGTGGTATTATTAACACTAGAACTACCAAAGCAGTCAAAACTACTGGTCGGTCGTTTCTTTGAAAAATCGTAGTGCTTTATAAGGATGTATTTTTTAAGATTTTCTATGATTCTCATGTAGTATTTGGATCGTTATTTTGATTTACTCAAATTTCCTTTTATTCTGCATTTTTTTAAAAGATGTACGTGATGTTCTAAATATGCCCAGAACGTGGCTGGTAGTTCTAGTGTTAAGGTACATCGTCAAAGTTGGGGGATTTTCTTTTTAACTTATCGTATAAAATTATGATTTCATCGAACCGCAGTAAGCATAGTTTGGAAATGAATAATAAGACAAAGTATAGAAAACTAGTGGATGGTGTACGATTTAGAAGAAGGTTCGATCCTACTATCGTATCACTGGATCGAAACGATAACAAAGTTGAGTCCCTCCACCGCGCATTGGCGATCTTTGTTGGCGATGCAAGCGAAAAGGGCTTTAGGGGGTAAAATGATTATGCTCGTTATACTTCCCTCTCGTTCATTTTTCAAAGATGCAAGATAAATGTCCCGGGAGACGGATGAAGTGTAATTTTATTATTACAACGGGTCAATTTTGCCAATCAATTTATGCATTAATGCGAGGATGTTAAGGTTTCGGTCACATTCCTGCATGCTGACACGCACGGCTATCTCTATTTAGTCTCACGAGCTTCTCCTGAAATAAGGAAAGGAGACGAGGAATGGAGAAGGAGGGAGGAAGAAAAGGGGGCAATCTGAAGATTGGTAGGGAGTGCCTGCCACTGGCAATGAATTCAAGGAGCACCCAAAACCCCCGGCTAGTGCGTGTCTCAAGAATGTGCGAGGTGGGTTTAACGATTCCCCCAATGGCAAATATTTGCGGCCACTGGCCCTGGATAGAGAGCTTTTTGGAACGAAACTTTATTACTATATCCTATGAATATCGTGTTTCGCGCTTCTCCTCGACTTTGTCGGTTGTACAGTGCATTTCGGCTAATAAACGATTACTTGGCTTTCGAATCGATGCGAATGCCTTGCTGTCTTTTTTTTTCTCGGTGTCTGGGGACCAAGTAAAGTTTCTTAACTTCTATTCTGAGAAACGATTGGAGATTTGAGGTTTGCAAGCACTATTGCTCGTCCTGAAGTAGTCATATAAAATAAACGAGTCTTTAAAAACTGAGCTTTAGGAAACAGGTGAATGTTATTCGCGTACATGCAGCAGCTATAATCGAATCGACGAAGAAATATATATGGGTTACGAGTGGGTTAATTTTTTAATATTATAACGATGCAGATAATTGTATATGTCCTGTATTCAATTACTCGAATAGTAATGCCTAGTATAACGAGTAACAAAAATCGTTATATTTCAAGCGATATCCTCATCACCAGTTACATAACAAAAAAAGAACATACCTGTACACCATTTTCTCGAATATATCCTATTCCTGCTTCATCGCCAATGCCATAACGACTAAAGTTCCACGAACAGTTTAATCATCCTTGGGCATCAAAATGCACCAAAGAAGAATTCATTTTATACAAACTGTGTAATTCCGTAGCACTTTGAGGGATCGCGGTTGAAGGGATCGCCAAAGCGTGCGATCGCTACGCGAACATTGGGCCAATCGTTATCTCTCAGAAACCCCGTCGCCACTCTTGATGTGAAATAAGCGTAAGAAATTGGACGTCCAATAACTCATGCATCGTTGCACACACGATACGTACAAAGGCCCGTGAGTCGTAAAAAATGTCTTCCGTGCGTCCACGTCCGCTGGCGCAGGCTTAAAAACGAGGACATTCTCAAATCTTACGACTCGGCACGCTAAACCGCGTACTTTGTACGTTTGAGACGCATGCACGCGAATGCATATTTTACGTAACTCATGTCGGTATCCACTTAATTTTGACGGCAAGAAAAAGAAGCACGAAACCTGCCTATATAAATCGGATGCAGGAAATTATAAATACTGCCCATATCTGCGCCTTCTGCTTATTAACCTCGTAAGATCGTGAATTTCGTGGCTGATGTCGAGAAAGGGAAATTCGAATTGTGGCAAAAAGTCGAACTCCCTTAATCCAAGAAATTTGTATACTATACACATTTCCAGATTCCAAAATTAAAAAAGTAAAACATATCCTCAGAATTACAAAAGGTGCTTTCAGAATGTCTCAACGAATATGCTTCTGGTCTCTCGCGAATTCTCCTCTAATTTAGCCAAAATAAATCTTCAGAAGCTCATCGAAACCCAAGAAAAAGCCTCTCCCCGCTAACTCGCCTATACACAATTTCTCCACTTCAAATTTCCTTGTCCATCCCTCTCGAGCTTCGGGCACGAGTGCGTCTCTCGAAGAAGGGCGAGGAAAAAACAGGTGCTCGGTGGTACAAAAGCCGCTTTCGAGGCTGGCTCAAAGTGTGCCGTTCTCGTTTCTCACGAATCCATCGGCAAAAAAAAAAAAGGGCCTCTGGCGCGAAAGGGTTGACCCTTAACGACCGTCGGATCGAGAAGCGTTTGACGCCTCTACTCGCGGAGCGATAGAGAGGAAGATGCAGCGAGAGGGACAGAAAGAGAGAGAAAGAGAGAGAGGACGAAAGAGTGAAAAAGAGTGAGAAAGAGAACGAAAGAGCGAAAAAGAGTGAGAAGGAGCAAGATAGAAAAGAGAGAGCTAGAGAGCTAGAGAGAGAGAGAGAGAGAGAGAGAGTTCCTCTGCACGTCCGTCGAGTCCTCTTCTATCCTCAACCTCCTCCCTCTATCCCACTCATTCTCTCTCTCTCTCTCTCTTCCTCTTTAGGAGGTGGAGTCGTGCCTCCTCTCTCTCTCTCTCTCTCTCTCTCTCTCTCTCCTTCACTCCCCCTCTCTCACTCACTCTCTCACTCTCTCTCTCTCTCTCTCTCTCTCTCCCTCTCTCAGAGGTGGAGGTGGCTGGCAAACGGCGAGGAGGGCGGCGTAGGAGAAATCGAGAGGAGGGAGCGACTGCCACTGGCGATGCATCGGGCAAGCACTAAAACAGTCCTCCGGCACTTCGATCCGTTGTCACGTCGCGCAGCGCGTGCGGCTCAGCGCGAACGAGATCGATATACACCGAAGGAAATACATCGAGTGGGATCGCCCGATCGCTCGCGGGGCTTCGATCCTTTTCCCCGGACGCCTGGAAGGCCCAGTGAGAGCGCGTACTGTTTTTCCACCGTTGCTAGGATCCCGTCGGAGGTACCTTCCGCGGCTAAAGGTAGCCCGGCCACGAACGAGAGTTTTCTCGCGGTGCGCGACTGGCCTCTCTCGTGGTGCATCGTATCGTATCGTACGTCGTACTTTTGGATCGTTTACGCGAGTCCGACGACAACGAGAGGCCGAGCCGAGAGAGCGGATCGCGAGCTGTCGTGGAAAGGGGACCTTTGAACCGCGCCTGTTACGTGCAGGCTGCCAGGGGATCCTGGAGATCTCCGTTGCGCGGAGGTTGTGTTTACTTCGCTCGACGGAACCCTCGATTTTCCTCGCCTCGATCGATCCTCGATGCCGCGCGCATCGCCACGTGATTCCTCGAGATCTACGCAGCTCCAAGTGGGAGGATCGTTTTGACGATCGATCTCGATAGTTGCTTCTTCTCTTATCGACGCGAGAGTAGCTGTGGATATTGAGAGGGATGATTCAAGGTGGAATCTATGTAGTATAGCCGAAGTGAGAGAGTGCTTTGCAACCGAGTGTTCCGAGGTGGAAAATTTGAGAGATCGACTCGTCTTACGAACCATGCATTATATTTTTTGTGTGCATGGAAATTGATTTTCCTTGGAGGGAATTTTCTCCTAGGCCTGACTTTCCAACGTCGATCTTCCGCGGTTTTGTCAGCACGCGTGCAAACTGCACCGGAAACGGCTTAATATTCGTGCAACCGGGCCGTGGTAAATCACCTCTGGGAAACAATGTCATCTCCCTAACGCTCCTAATTGGTGGAACGACGAGTAATTAGCGCTGGGCGATACGTCGGGCCGAGTTAATCCCCCTCAAGGCGGATTAAAAACCCGTTGGACGTTCACGAGGAAAGTTCTTCTATTCCTTCTCGACGAGTCGTTCTTAGCTGGCCGATTAGTCGGATGCGCCACGGTAATTTTCTACTTGACGGATTAAACATCAATCGGGAGTTCGTGACTCCTGAATGGACGGGGAGGAAGGGTCGGATTTTCCTTCTGCGTAACCAAGAAGCCGGGCCCTCGATCGAGATGCGCGACCGATCGGAGGGCCAACGAACTCGAAATCCCTGGCATATCGCGCTCGAAATGTTCGATTTCATTCGTGATTCGATTATATATACATATTATATAAAAAATATACAATCGCGTAATCACTGCGTTGAGAATCTTTATATAGGCCGTTTATTTTGAAAGTGGTGTAATTCGTTTAAAAAAAACATGACATCACGTGATTTATGCTTAATTTAGCGTAAACTTTTCGTTTATGACCAGTTAGTATTTAATACCTTAAAAAATAAGAACGCTTTGTTCGATTTAATATTGGCCGATAAAAAAAATTCCGCGGCCATCGATCATGAAAGTGGTGTAAGTCCATTTCGATAGACGGATGATAAGATCGGTGGCTACTATTTTTTACATGTGTACAATATACAAGTAGAAACATCGTCACACTCGGTAATATTAACCGATATTTTTCGATCGACAACCTTTAATTTTCTCGAAACAAGAGAAAATATATATATATTTTATTTTGAAAGTGGTGTAAGTCCATTTTCTCTTGTTTCGAGTAAATTAAAGGTTAGCATATTTGTTAATAAAAAAAAAATATATATATATATATACAAAGATTAACGCGATGAGGATAGAGCTGACGATCGGCCACAGCCGTTGGCGGTAAAATGAAATTTCGATCTCGCTCGACGAGCGATTCTCAACGCAGCGATCAGGCGGGCCACGAGGTTAATTCTCGCGAGGGATTAAGCGCCGATCGAGATCGCGAATCGCTCCTTTTGTACCAATTTCGTGGCAGCGCAACGAGTCATTTCCCTCGTTACGTTAAGTCATCGCTAATTACGGTGCGCCAAGATTAAGAATAATCTCCATCGGAGCCGCCTCCATCTCGCCTTTCGCGCACGGCGTTTATCTCATATCCGACTTTCACATTTCTCCGCGCAAATACGGTGTGTTTTATCAAGCCGCCCCCGCCCCCGCCTCGCGGTCGCGCGTCTCTCTCTCTCTCTCTCTCTCTCTCTCTCTCCAAAACGTTCCTCTTTCGAATTTCCCCCCTCGAGCCTTCGAGAGGTTTCGAGCGGCGCTACGCGGCGGCCTGGTTTTTTCAAGGAGCAAGAATAATATTCGCGCGCTCGCGCGCTGTCCACCTGGGAAAAGTGGAGAACCCTTCGTCGCGAGCCCGATAAATCGCCGGCGCTGGCACCGATGTATAAATATAGCCGTAGATTAAATTTTTATCACCGTCCCCGGAGACTTATGGGTCAGATTATCTCCACGGCGGGCGGAGGAGAGAGATTGCACGAATTCTTCCCTCGCGCTTCGGTATCAAGCGAGAAAACGCATTGCAGCGGCTCGTCGCCGTGTCTCGTGAACATTTACGCCCCGGCGCAAGGCCGAAGCGGTTCGCCGCGAGGAACATAGCGATACGATTATGAGGACGTCATAAATCGGCGGAGGTGGACGAAGCTTCCTCGAGGCCTGGAGGAGAGACGCGGAGTCGCGAGGAACGAGGAAGTTCGGATTCGTATACCTGGACGATTATCGATCCTATGAGGCTTCGCGATCGACTGTCCATACGCAAGTTCGCGAGCTTGAAGTTCGATCAAATAAGCCGCGATTAACGCCAATTCGGTGGCCATATTCGAGCTTGAAGTAGCCATGATCAACACCTATTCGCTGTCTCAACCCTTTACGCTCCTTATCGAGCGTCGCTCGACATCGTACTTTTCTTCACCGATCACTTCTTAAGTTCCATGCTCTCTCTTCGTAATAAAGACTCCCTCGTCTCTCCCTGGTTATTAGAAGCACACGTTTCCAACACTCAGTCGAATATACATTATACGATAGAACTCGAACACAAATCGCAATCTGTCTTCCTCTTTGTATCGCAAAGGGTTAATAGGAATTCCTAGAAACTTCACGAATTCTTAGAAATTTCTCGGTCCCTCGCTTTCTTAGGAAAGTTCTCCAAACGCGTGACGCTGCATTTCCAAGGAACTTCCATGATTCCATCGCGATGCACGCCCATAGGAGCCGCTCAATTTTCCTCCCGGTGGGCTGTACTTTTCGCGAATCCTCGCGGCGCATCTAGATCCGTCGGAATCTCCGCGGCTCTGGCGTTAATAAAGTTCCTTCCGCGTCCGCGTCTGGCCGCTCGGCTGCGCCCGGAGAAAACACATCGGGGAGGTTAATCGATCGCAAACGATAACGGGACCGCGATGTATCCCGGGACATATAATCGCGGAGACGTGATTCGACGAAACGCGTAATGAGCGACGTAACCGCCGCGAACGGTGAACTTACTCCCCGGATCGTGTTCTTGCAACCAGCTCGGCCGTCCGCCTGGAGGGGCCGGAGCGGGGATTTCTCCAGGATCGTGCCTTAGCCGGAGGCGGAAAGAAAAACGCCGGTTTGAATTTCAAGCGGTGGACGTTTAGTCGCGATATCGGCCAGGAAGGAGGACCGAGGAGAGCCACGGTTGAACTCCGTGGACAGATGCCGTCGGAGATTCAGCGCTCGAGTTTCGCGTGTCATCCTGAAGTTTGTAGATAGCCTGTTCTTACGGGAACTCTCGGTGCCCACAATGTCGAGCGACTTTTCTTGCCCGCGGCCTTGGTTGCTCGCCGTTGGCACGGTTGCTGCTGCTCCTTGTACCGTACACGTAGAGTTGCCAGCTGTTTGTACGGAGTACTTTGCATCGTGATCTCTGGGATATACGAAATCGAGGAGTAAGAGCGCGGTATAGATTGGTCGAGTAATTGTGTGAATAGGGGGAGATTCTGTGTACGTGAAAAAATGTTGTAACAGCCTTAACACTATTCCTACCAGGACGAGTCGGTGATTTCTTTGAAAAATCGCGGAACTTCGAGGCGCGGTCGCTTTTGAGATTTTTTATGATTTTTTCGCAGAGTACGGATCGATAAATCGATCCATCGACATTTCTTCTTCGTTCTCTTTTTCTGTAAGGATATATTTGGTGCGCTTAAATCTGTTTGGAAAGTGGCTGGTATAACATCCTTAACACTAGAACTACCAAACCGCCAAAATGACTGGTCAGTCGTTTCTTTAAAAAATCCTAGTGCTTTATAAGGATGTATTTTTTTAGACTTTCCATGATTTTCATGCAGATTTACCGATTACCATGATTTCCATTGATTTACCGAAATTTCCTTTTACTCTCCCCCCCCTTTTTTTTTTAAAGATGTACGTGGTTTTCTAAATATGCCCAGAAAGTGGCTGGTGGTTCTAGTGTTAAAGTGTAATCCGCCTTATTAGAATGTCGAGTAAAATTCAAATTCTCGAATATCCACACTGGTCTTTCTAGGACAACGAATCTAAGGAATGAATAAAATACGAACTTTACGCGTTTCCCTCAAAATCTTCGAGGCGAACGAGAAAGATGTAGGAGAGGACGCGCTCTTCCTAACGAGGTTTATCGTGGCGGACGTTCCCAAGCAAAATTCCATTGGGATTATGTTTTCTCCGCGAGGAAGATCGGAGCGCGATTCAACATCGAGCAGGATGCTTAAACGAAGTATTGATTAAGTCCGAATGCCGTGTATCGTGGCCGCGGTACGGTTGCATTGATATCTACGATCGAGCAGCCAGGATTGGCGGCTATCATAGCCGGAAGCGGGAGTTTCTTTGCGAAAGTTTACACGCGAGGGACGTTTCGCAGAAGTCACTGCATTTCTCGCGGAAGTAGGAAAAAGGGTAATGATGTGCGATTTGATTCGAGGCGAGCGGTTGAAATTAACGAGCTCTCGTAAAAGATGCTTAACCGTTTTACCTTCGCGCGCTTCGTTGACTCGAGCGGCGGTTTTGGGGCAAGGATGAAAAATTCGGCCGACTTCCTTCAATCCGCCTGACCGACATCTCTTTTTGCGCTCATTCCAGATGCGTTACGCTCATTCCACTTACGCTGCGATAATAGTCATTCGATTCGCGTGGTAATCGTGCCAGGAAATTGGCTTTAATTCTCTATTTATCATATAAGTATGCCTACTCGCGTGCGAAGAAGTGAAATGTACAGCGAGGAGGACGTTCGTTCAATTCAATGCCTTATTTATTCCCAGCCTTCGCGTATATCTCTGTTTATTTTAAGCCGCTTCGATATCGTCTAATGCAATCGCATTTACATCTCACGAGGTATAATTGATCCTACGAAAAGTTTTCGCGCAGTTTATTATATAAACAGCATTTGCGCTGTATAGCAATATCGCTATATAATTTATATAATGTATAATATATAATTTGCGCTATATTACAAGTTATCTTAATGCGACAAGAAACTCATACAGCCGAGTTTGTCTATTGGATGAGCATCTTGATTTTCGCGATGCAATATCGCTGGCTTATTCAGATGTCGAATCGATGTTCGTGTCGCGATCAAGGCGTCCCTCTGTGGCATGAAATTTGAATCGTCCAAGGAGAGCCTTCGGGAGGAAACAAGAATTTCGCTTCAGACGCCGATGAAGGCTCATCTTTCATTGACGATAGCTTAATCGAAACATTATTCCGGTGCATGCTTTCTGCGTTTTGACGTAAGTCGGTAGGCCTCCATCTGTACGGCTTAAGTGGATCGATCGTTAAATGTAAATGTTTCGCCGTGATAGCCTGAAATGCGAAATACGAGAATCCCCCATCGAGCTTTCACGGCTCTTCGATAGCTTAATTGAAACGTCGGCTGTGCGAATGCATAACCGAACTCACTTGCAATACGGAAGTTGCCCATAAATCACGCGATTTCGAGGAGGCTTCTTGCCTCGATTATTTTTGATGCCCCCCGATAACAGAATATTAGGCTGCGATTGAAAATTCCAATGTCGCATGGAAAGCGAATTACGAGTTGATCTCTTTTACACGTTGTATATTACAAGTACCTTAATAAAAATCGATTTCAGGCAAACAGTGTCACGTGGAATCTCACGAAAATGAGAAGCTTGTTCCTAACAATATTCTTACTATTTTACTATACACTATTCCTACTATTTCTTTGAAAAATCGTAGAACTTTAAGACGTGGTCGCTTCTGAGATTTTTCACGATTTTCTCGCAACGTACGGATCCATCGACATTTTTCCTTCGTCCCCTTTTTCTGTAAGGATATATTTGGTACGCTTAAATCTGCCTGGAAAATGGCTGGTGGGAATAGTGTTAAATATCGAAGCGTTTCTGCAAATACGGACATTTCTCAATTACGAGGAGTAAGACTCCACGATCGAAATTTCATCCAGATGTTAACGCTCTGATTACCTCGAACCTCGACTCTCGTGCAATCTTAAGACAAGAATTTCGCCAACACTCAAAACGAGCTTATTCCTCCGCAATCCCAACTTCATCCGAATCTTATCTCCTCGATTATCTATAATCTCGACACTTGTGTAACCCTACATCGTACAGTATATCGAGAAAAATGTATATAATTAGTATCTCTGTATTCATCAATCGCAAAATGTCCTTTCGATTCACGACGATCCATGAATCCCAGGCGAAAAATGGTCGATTCCTGGCAAAAGCTGCGCATCAGTCGTTATATGGAAATCACCTTGGATTACAGAGGTGGAAGCCTCAATGTTGCAAGGTAGGATCCCGCGGTTCTGTTGGCGCGATCGTTGGAATTTCCCCGCCGAAAGACGCCGGATCCCCTAGCAGCTGTCTCTCGTTGTCGATAATTTAATTGAAACATCGAGGCGCGTACCGCTATCCGCGGGTTCTGGAGTGAATTACGCGCTCTCCATCGAGGAGAATACCACGGTGCTCGGCCGTGGTGGCTGTACAGGGCGCTCCAAAAGGTTGCGCTCGAGGAGCATAAAGAGTGTCTCGAATGGAGGAAGGATAGCGAGTTCTCTAAAGCGATCCTGAGTCAGTGCAAGACCAGGATTCCTTTAGACGCTTAGGATATTCGAGAGGCTGTGCAAAAGTTTCGTTCAGCGCTGCAATGTCTGGTATTAACACTAGAACTACCAGCCACTTTCTGGGGATATTTATCGCTTTGTTTTGCGAGCTCTGCTTAGGTGTATTGAAAGACTGAATTATATAAACGAAGGAACGAGAATGTGTGTACTTTGCCCTTGTTGGTTTTTTCTTTTTCGAAGTTGGGGTTTTGTTGTAGAAAACTGGTTATATCTTTATGACTGAAAGTATTGTGTACAACAAAGTTATACACTTAACACTAGAACTACTAGCTACTTTCTGGGTATATCTAGAACACCACATACATTTAAAAAAAAAAGGGGAGAGTAAGAGGAAATTTTAGTAAATCAAAACGATGATCCAAATACAGCATGATAATCATGGAAAATCTCAAAAAATACATCCTTATAAAGCACAACGATTTTTTAAAGAAACGACTGACCAGTCATTTTGACTGGTTTGGTAGTTCTAGTGTTAAATACGCCCAATCTGAACAACTTTCGCAAAGCCAAGTACATAAGCATAACAGCGTGCACGATAAATCTTCCAAAAATAAACCGCGTTTCATTGGTATATAGACAGAAATGTATATAAGTTTCTAGCAATCGAAGTCTCATACCGATTGAGGATTGCTTCAGAAAATATGAATTGCTATTCGAAGGTTGCGCCACTCGGTTTATTTTTCATACTTTTCGAGTTTGTCAGTAAACTTTTGGAACACCCTGTACACAGGCATAGCCAAGCGCGCACCGGAAGCGCCGCCGAAGTGAAAGAAATCCTGACCTCGCACCGTCGGCCGGATTTTCAAGTGCGACAGGATCCGCGATACCGATTCGAACTAATTTTCGACCTCGAAGAGGCGACGACAAAGTGCGGGAAACGGGAGTGCGGTGGCGACTGTCCGACCAGAGGTGATGTCAAAGGGGGTAAAAAGGTGCGTGGCTGCGGATAAAAAAGGGGGAGAGTCTTTAAAAGCAGAGAACCTTCCCTCGCGGGATCCCCTGTCGCTGACTCTTCGAGAATTCTGGTGCAACAATGGTGATGCGCGATGTTCATGTCTGAAACTACGGGGACACCGAATGGAACTCCTGTAGCGACTGTTAAAGATCACAGTGTATACACGTTATATATACACGTATCTCTACCAAATTGCTCTGATCCAATCTATGAAATTGCATTGCTAAAGATCACAGTATGTGCACGTTATATATACACATATCCATACCAAAACTGTCGCGGGAATATTGAAGTTGAACAACCGTACATCTATCCACTTAATTATTTTATACAACTCTAACTGAAACAGAGTATATCATAGTCTTGTAGAAAACAGCTCTCTTCCCCTTTAAATTATCAGCAAATATTACTATCAGCATTATTAAAATGGGAAAAAATTCCTCGACTTAGTTCCAAACAATTCCCCGATATACAGACAAAAGACATCCTGAATATAATATTATAATCCACCCCACGACCTTCTATAAAGCACCAGCACCTTTCAGCAACATCCCATATGCACCAGGATTATCGCAAAGAAAATCTCGACCAGGAATTTCCGCGGAGTGCGCTTCGAAAATAACCTCGTCGTCCGCAGCTGGCAATTGCGAGGGGGCCCGAGATATCGAAACGGAGTCTTGAGATCCATCATGCGAGCAGGAAATCGAGGAAGGGAGGTCGGTGGTCGGCGGTGAAAAGGGCGCGTCTACAATAAGAAGGACGAAATAAGCTCGTCCTGGGCTGAGGATCGAGGAAAAGGACCGGGGATCGAGGAAAAGGACCGGGGATCGAGGAAAAGGGCCAAGAATCAAGGAAAAGAACCAAGAATCGCGGAAAAGGACCGAGAATCGAGGAAAAGAACCAAGAATCGAGGAAAAGGACCGAGAATCGAGGAAAAGAACCAAGGATCGAGAAAAAGAACCAAGAATCGAGGAAAAGAACCAAGGATCGAGAAAAAGAACCAAGAGGATCGAGGCGACGTGAGAGGAGGAACAGCGAGGAGAATTCGCGAGGAGTTCGCAGCCACGAGTCAGCCGCTGGCCGGCTTCGATAAGGCGACCGAAAGATCTCATCGAGCTGTGCATACGAGCGTCCGCGCGTGACTCACGTAGACGCATTTTCGATTCGAGGCTTCGAGGACGCGGTACCGTTTGATTCCTCGCGTTAGACCGACTCCTCGATATCGTCGTGCCACCTTCTCCTCTCCACCTTCCTCCACGCTCGAGGAGCCGTGCCGTGCTTCTTGGCGGATTCTTGCTTTTTCATCCTGCCATCCACGAGGGACCGAATTATCCTCGTGCGCGTACGACACCTCGCACGCTACGTTGCCACGAATGAATACGAGATGCTGAAGATACGCATGCTGGATTACATCGGGGACACTGGGTGAGTGATAGTATGCTACTTCGATTTTTCGTACGTGTCTTCACGAAATTCCTGCCTTTTGATCCGTCCGTGAGAACGTCTTTATGCCGCGCCTGAGTTACGTTCACTTTGTTATCATCGTGGTATTTCTTTATCTTTAGCTCGAGAAGGAACGCGCCGAGGCGCTCGAAACGTCCCTGTTTGAATAAATATTTGTTTAAACGGCCGAGTGGAGCGTAAGCTTTATTTCTATCGCTGCAAAGAGCGAGAAACTCGCTCCTGCAATTACGTTTATTTGATTTACGCGGTGATTGTGTGTATGCGGGATTTCGCTTGCCAGGAGGTACGTGATACGCTTGGACACCGCGTGTCCTCGTTATTCCTCGTTATTTCTCGATTTATTATGTAAGTATGCTTGGCCGCGTGTAAAGAAGTGAAATGCGAGGAGAATGATAATGTTCCTTGAACTCGATGGTTTATTTACTCGCGGCTTTTGCGTGTAATCTTTTTTTATTTTAACGGTTAATTGTCCAATGTAATCGCGTTCGCGTCGTGAATTACACGAGGCTCGATGGGTGAGCGATATTCCGTGCCCGCATCGATTTTTCGTATATATCCATCGAATCCTTGCCGGTCTGAAAATGCCGGGGGCTGAAGAATACTTCGTACCGCGAGGCAATTTCTTGTGTATATATACCCTTGAAATCTCTACCAGTTTGAAAACGTCGCTCGGTTGGTAGAGTGATTTTTTTTTTTATCGAGAATTGCCGTATATATGTCTACCATTCCAGGATTTTTTACACGCTAAATGTATTCTGGGAGAAATATATTTTACACCGGAAATTTGAAGCGGTTTAAACATTTTTTCAATTTTTTAGGAACGCTTACATCGAAATTAATTTACGCAGTAAGTGACATTTATTATTAAAAAGTAAAATATTGCTATTTCGATAACTTCGCATCGTTAACATTGATTACACATGTAAACGTGTTATACGTGTAATTTTACAAATGCAGTATATTTACATTTGAAAGGTAGTAGGTTCGAAATATCTTCTCGTATTACGATTCGGCTGGCAAACCATAGTGATCTTCTTAATCGTTTATAAAAAAAGACATTAAACGGTAGAAAAATATGAGAAATAATTCCGCGTCGATTTTATGCGCAGTCGTTTTACGAGACTTCGAGACATTGGTTACCGAGATCCCATGCAGAATTTAGTGCGATAGACAACAAGAGCGCTTGTACTGTCTGCTTGATTCATTATACTGTCGCACATTCGGCCACTTTATCTCACCGCAGAGATGAATGCAACGTGCCTCGCGTGTACGCATAAGAGGATTCGCATGAAATGCAGTTACGAATGAGAGGACGGAGCTTAGAATCTTCATTGTTTACCGCTCAGAATACCCAACGTTGTCTACTTCTACGTGAATAATACTATTTTATATGGTAATAAGGGATAGGATTTACCGCGGATTGTGTTTATAATCTTAACATGGCTCTGCATGGATTGATATCAAAGTCGCTGCGATCGCGATTTCCTGTAGATTCTTGAATTATGGAATACCGATAAAAGTACAGCACGTTTCGTATATAGATATACAAATTATAAATATCGATTATATAGAAGTTTTGTCATTTCTTTCCATGCAAAGTAGTATATATCCTTGTAATTTTTGTAAATCTATATGTCAACTTAGATTTGGCGATTTTACAAAAATACGAGGCGATGGTAAATTAATTTTTATTCCTTTCAATTTGACCATTTATAGAAAGCAGTAAGGATTATGCAATGTGTTTGAGTATCTTTTTTTAAAATTTAAGTTTGACGTTTGTATATACAGGTCGAATTTTACTCTTCGAGAATTATAACGCAATACTGTAATGTAAAGGATTTCGAACCGACATCAAGAGGTGCTAGATTTTCACTGGATCCATTTGGATTTATCATCCGATATGCATACCACGACTCCGGTGGTTCGTAGTCCACTTTAAACGGCGGCTCGTAGGTCAGTGACCTCATAGCGAAGGCCGAGAATAAGTCGACCGAAATGTGGAGTAAACAAAACATAGTTTCGTAACCTAGTTTACTTCGCTATGTCACGTAATAGAAGAATAATATGTTGTATCTTGAATTTTGAAGATAAAAATTGATATCTAGAATTTTATAATACTTTTAATCATTTCTGCTAGAAAAAAAAACAATTTAGGCTACTGTCATCGTTTTTCTGAAACAATGAGCGTGATATTAATTATTTCTAAAACCCAGTCTTTGTAACGTATACACATCTTAAAAACTAAAGTCGACATTCCTCGATGATTCTATATCTTATATTCATCGATTCGACTTTAAATATTCCATAAGAATGAATCCTCCAAAACGCGCGCAGTCAGTGCGAGAGGAAAGTCGGCCAACATCGACGGTGCATTTCGAAATTGGAGTTACAAGATGTTCCGCGATTCACTCGGCCAACATAGTTTCGCCAAAGTGCGGCGTAATGTCGTTGTCGCGGTAAAAGCTCCCGGCAAATGCGCAATTGTGTTACATTTCTCGGGAATTTGCCTCGCTTTACATTCTTACCAGCCGCGGGAATCTCATTTGCTTCACTTTTGATCCTCCAACTTCCGCCCAACGTCCAAAAATCTCAACGCGCAAAGTCGACGGTAACCGCATGCCTGGTTTTCCTCGATTCGTCTTTATACTTCTATTATTTGCTCATAGAGAAATAAAAACGAAATTAAACTGACATTACCCTCTACATATGTGCCATTTTTTTATTATCATAAATAATCATTATCGTAGAGCCGCCATGGTGTAGTGGATCTTCAGCTCGAATTTCACGCAGGAGACTCCGGTTCGAATAACTCTTACGACTGATGGTTTTTCCACGTGACGCGTATACTGTAGCTCTATATACTATATATATACTCTAATATAATGTAGCTCTGTATACTAGTTATGCATACTATAATATTGTCACTGAAATTTGACATTGATTAAAAGTCACGCAATATAATAGCCAATCACTCACCCAATATAATAGCTGTGGTAATATACAATGTCTATATATACCGTGGCCGCTAGGCCAAATGACCAACTTGGCGGTCGATGCCAAAAATAAATCTAAAAAAAAATGAAAAAAAAAACCATTACTACACCTAACATAACAAACCGGATAACGCGAAAGAAACCACGGAACTCCTCGAAAAATCCCAGGGCGCCGAAATATTCGAGGGAACGACGCCCAGAACGCGGGGGCATATTTCGCGGCTTAATTCCACGGGGCGCCGCTCTCCTTTTTTTCCTTCCCCTCCTCCCCCTCCTCCTCCGCCCGTACGTGCTTTTAAGGACAGACCGGCATTTGCATCTGGAATGAAATTATGATTGGGAGAGACCCATTTTGCCCCGTCTCGTACTCGGTCACTAGAAATGCCGCGTACGGAATACTAATGAAGGCGACCGACGAACAAGACCGATATTCTTTCTCCGCTCGAAAGCGGGGGAGCACTTAAAGGACAGATAATATTCCGAAACGGAATTAGATCTCGCTAAGAGCCGAGATCGGTGCAAGGCGGACCTCGCGGTACCGCACGGTCCCGATCTCCAGAAATTTATGCGCCTCCCCCCTCCACTTCCCCATCCCCCCCCCCCTCCCCTCCTTACCTCGCCACAGTCCACCTTCGCCCCTGAAAGGACTCGATGGTCCCCTTATCACCGACGAATTAATTACTTCCCATTAAATCGCGGACGCCCATTGCCTTCCAGTCGCGCACTTCCCCCACCCCTCGCCCCTCCTCAGCGCTGCGTCGGACGCATCGCGTCGTTGCGAGCGCCTTATCGGGAACTGGTCTCCTGCGGGAACCTGGAAGGGAGCGTGGAGATTGGGAGGAAGGCGGATCCACCGTGACGAGGGGAAGCGAAGGTGTAGGTTGTGCTTTTGGGATCGAGGGAGGAGGAAGGTACGGGGTTGCGAGGGATGTAGATTTAGTGCTCTCGGAGAGAGTAACTTGGATTTAATGGTTTTGGATATTGATGTGTGTGAAGAGGTGCTACGGATAGTGTCTGCGCGAAAAGTACGGTGGATCAGATAGGTATTGGCGGATCCAAATTTTTGTAAATATAAAAATGATTGAAGTTGAAATGATTGAAGTCGACATTTTTCTAAATGTAAAAATGATTGAAGTTTGATAAATATCAAGTATGTTATTTTTTGTCTTTCGACGTACGCTAATTTTGTGCCGAAGCATATCTCTTAATAATAATAATAACAACAATTATAAAGGAATAAGGAAAATTTGATGGTACATATTGTATATTTAGGGAAATTGCATTAAAGTGAGATACTTCTGAGATGTACGATGAGATGGAAGAACTTTCTTATACAGAGTAAACTAAGAATAAGGTAAATATCTTGTGTATAAACAAGGTAATGCCTCTTGAATTTAACGTTTATATTGAATATACAGATATTCGTTGAAACTGTTAATATCGATTAAATTCAAACCGTACGTTTCTAGAGTCGACTTTTAGGAATATCGGTGCCGTTGAGAAATCATCGAACAATTGCGCGAAATCCATATTTCGCCTCGAATACCTCACTCTTCGCTCCCGGTCGTTCCTCGAAACTTCTATTTCGAGCACCGACCTGCGCGCCTACACGAGCTTTAATGATACGTATATTTATCATAGATACAGTTTATAGGCCTCGTATATTTCACGTTTTCCTCCTTGGTATCTTCGGCGCGCGAGGGTAAAGGTCCAGCCAGTATCTTCGTTCGAGTCCAGGACGAGGAAACCGCCTTTAAACTCGATGCTCGCTCGAGAATCCGGGTTGGTCACCTCGTGCGTTAATCTCCCAGAATATACTTCCAATTTCCTGTTTATTCATCACGGCCCACGCCGTTAATTGTCGTATAACGGTGGGTGCGAAACCTTCGGTAAATTGATCTAACGAGGTCGCCGATTCTACGGCCAGAGGCGGTGCTACCTGAGCGCGCGATGTTTCACTCCGCGAAACCTCTGCCTTGCTCGGGCACTGGCTCTCCCTGTATCGCGCTAATTGTTGTTCCACGATGCTGGAAAAACTTAGGGACAAACTGGTGGAGCTTAAAGAGGGGACCGACCGGAGCAATTTTCGACTGGAAACTCGTGTTCGATGCTGAGTCGGTGCGAGGCTTCGAACGCGAGGAACTGGTCTACATTTCTGACAGCATACCAATGAAGTGCCGTTCATTTTTATGGTATTTATTATGCAAAGGTTACGGCTGATGTACTTGGGTTTACGAGAGTTGTTCGGATCGTCGAGCGCCTTACTCGATGCAGGTGTTGAACCGTGGAACGAAATATTGAGGCACATTTTTGAGTAACCTGGAGATTCGACGAATCAAAGTTTTGTACGAATCAAAGTCAGGGTAGATTCGAAGGACGTGGGTTTCTTTGCGAATGTCGCTCCATTCGCTACCCTCTTTATGTCCCTGAAGAGGGTATCTTTTCGAACGACTTTGTATATTGAGAATTTTATATTCTCACGGTGTTACGAGCACCATTCTACTTAGGCGTGTGATATTATTTTCAAATGGTTATGAATCGTCGATTGAAATCAAATTAATAAATAATTCTATGTGCTAAACCATAAAGTGAATCACATTTTTTTCCTACAACCTTTTTTTTACTAATAATTTCGTTTACCACACATAAGGATTTATTTATTTGATTTTTATTTTGGGACATTATCGTTTTGCTTCTCTCTGGAATTTAATATATATATATGTAGTCCGTATATTACGCCGTACGTACGAATTTGACCCCGCCTCGTGTGTCACCGCGGATACGCGGCGGTCGGTCGTGTATCCTGCAGGAAGTTGCGAGACGGGAAATTGTACCGCAAAATTCGCGGAGGCATCTCGACGAACGACGCTTCGTCGAACGCACCGAGCAACGAACGACGTTTCTAAACCCTGTTAACATTTTTCCATCTCCGCTGGGGTGACGTTCGAAATACGACGATCTTAAAGTTTCTCATCTTCTCCCTTCGTCACTTGCGCATAGTTTAAGTTTATATAATATATAATTATAATATATAATTCTATAATATATAATTCTATCCGAAAACCACCTACTCGTGTATTCAAGTACTCGTTTGATTCACGTCGTAGGTGACATACTTTATTAAAACTAACCTATCAGACATACATATCAGGTACATTTTCTGTACCTATTCCTATACATCGCATACATTATTAAAAAGAAAGAGGACGAAGAAGAGATGTCGATAGGTCGATAGCTTAATTCACGCCTCGGCGTAGAATCATGGAAAATTTGAAAAGACACCCTCTTACGAAGTACAGCAATTTCGCTCAGCAGCGATCATATCGGCCATCTTAACCGCTTAGGTAGCTTTAGTCTTAATAAACTGCTTCGAGGAGTTGCTCAGACATAACGCATCGAGAATAATTTTGTGCTTTGCCCCATTAGAAGCAACGTCCATCCGCGGTAAAGTGTCGTCGCTCCAAATAGCCTTACGTCGCAGTAATGAGCGGCCGCGGTGCGATTAATCGCGAAACCGGGCGCCGCCACCCTTTCGAGAGCCGCTCGGTTTTCCTGCCGATAGCAAAGGCTAGGCAATCTCCGAGCACCGCGCTGATAGTTCGGTAACGTCCTATCGGCGTTATTATTGAAACTCCCCGGACGGTGTTTTCTTCCTCCTCATATTTACGACGACGTTTATGCCTCTGATTACTCGTGACCGTTTGAGAACGCGGAGTTATGGTCGGTCGGGACCCACGGGGCTGTAATCTTTCCGAATTTATAGTGAATATCTTCTCGCGCTGCCGATGTTTATAATCGTGATTTTTGTCGGCGGGTTGCAGCCCAGAGAGGCGGAGAAAGAGGGAGCGAGCGATCGATCGATTTCGATCGATCGATTCTTTGTCAGCTTTCTCAGCTATTTCGATTACACATCGTTACGTTACACTACTCGCGATGAACTCTTTTAACGTACGCTTACATATATTTAATCCTTCGCACCGCTTAATATCGTCCGGCAATGTATCGTGCATTGTGATTCGAAAAACTTTCGCGCGCTTTTTGTTCCACTATAGTCTATCATTCACTCGCTCTGTTATCGTATCATTTAACACTGGAAGTACCAAACCAGTCAAAACGACTGGTCAGTCGTTTCTTCAAAAAATCGTCGTACTTTATAACCATGTATTTTTCGAGATTTTCCACGATTCTCATGCAGTATCTAGATCATCATCTTGATCCACTAAAATTTCCCTTTACTCTCCCCTTTTTCTTAAAGACGTATATGGTGTTCTAAATATGCCAAGAAAGTAACTGGTAGTTCTAGTGTTAACATCCCGCGAATAAATACACTCACCTTGCAGTATAGCCTCTGCCTTATCGACGTAATGTGAGCGAGAGAAAGAGAGAGAGAGAGAGGAAGAGAGAGTAAGTCGCGGGATTACGAGCGGCAGGAAGAATCGATCGTGCGGGCCTTAAACTCCTGCTTATCGTCGGTCCCAGCGGTCGGCCTTCGAGGATCCGATTGTCCTTTACGTCGACATCTATCTTCCTTATTAATCGAAAGTGTCGCCGGGCCGCGCGCGCGCGAGGCGGAGGCCGACGATCGTTATCTTAATAAATTGAATTCTTTGGCGAAAATACCGTGTAGGGCCGGCGGGCATCGCTTTAGCGGTCCCCGGCTAAGATTTCAATTCGAGCCCAGTCATCGTCTTTTCATTCGGCCATTGCGCCGGGGCGGACGGGGGAAAATGCATTAATGCCGCGTCAGGGCCGCGAGGATAAACGGTGGCAATCTTCGTATCAGGAATGAAAGACGCTTTAAAATATTGGTTGTTAACGTGCGCGGCATACGAGGTAACGCGGCCGAGGAGGCGGTCGTATTTTAATAAAGAGACCACGCTCGCCAGATATGTGGCTCTCTCTCTCTCTCTCTCTCTCTCTCTCTCTCTCTCTCTCTCTCTCTCTCTCTCCCTCTCCCCGTCTATATTCGTCGTAGGCTCGCGGTCTGAGTCACCCCCTTGGAAAATAATTAAAAGCGCACCGGCGATTATTTATTCGCTTCATACATATTTAGCGGCAGCACGGGATACGCCAGGATCGTTCCTTTATCGGGCCCGATCAACAATTACCTCATTAATCATATTGTTCCCCCACCCCCGCTCACTCGCTAAAGGGAATCGGAAACGATAAGTAACCGGCGTGCTTTCCTTTCATTTTACAGCCTTGCCAGCGGTTATTAATTTCAGGGGATCCACCTTCGATCGGCTCGCGTGCACCGGCCGGGTTAAAAGTACCGAGAGGGAAACGTGGGAGGACTTTTGCGCTTTCGAAGCATCGCTCCCCCTGAGGATCCTTGAGATCTCTTTGGATGAACAGTGGGATGGTGGGGGGATACTGAAATCCACGATGGAAAAGACACAGAGCTGTGATGGCCAGATTTGGGAGAGATCGTGGACGAATATACTTTGCCAAATGTGAAGCACGGAGAGTGGAAAAGTAATCTTTGCGAGAGGAGCTAGTCTTTGTGGATTTACAAATGTTTGTAGATTTGTAGATTTAAAAAAGTGAAACTATAAAAAAATTGATTTTTTTTTTGCATCTATCGATGGTTTATACTTTTAAAAATAGCGTACTAACATTCGAAGTGTGTATCTTAAATAGTTTATGGCTTACGACCTTTTGAAGAGCAGACTTATAAGAAGAGACACCAATGGATAGATAGAATGATTCACGCTCTCCGATAGAATCATGGGAAATCTCAAAAAACGCCCTCTTACGATCTACGGTAATTTTTCTAAGAAACGACTGCCCATCATTTTGTCCGCTTTCGTAGATTTAGCGTTAAGCAAGATTAATAATATCCACGTCGTCTGCCAGCATTTTTCCTACACGACAATGTCTGCAAAATTACGATACATTTATCGTATTATCGTGTAGACACGATTTTTCAGCGACTCGAAATCCAATGGACGAATGTTGGCTTAAGCTCCAACGATCTCCCGATAATTAATGAAACCGCTCGAGCAGATTCGTACACAAATATCTGGATAAGGGTGGAAATTGCTTCTTTCCATTGCTCCTCGAATCGCTCTCTCTCTCTCACTTCTACAGCTACCAATTTCTCTCACTCTCTCTTTCTCTCTCCCTCTCTCTTTCCCTCGCTCCTTTGCTCGTGGTTACGCGGACATGAAGGTATTCGTGGAAACGATACTTCGAAGGCAAGGCTGTCCGGTTCGTATAAGTACTACCTACGTGTGCACTTTACGTAGGTGTACAGAACGTTTCAAAACCGAAGGATACCGATTTTGGCACGATCGTGGCTCTCGGTTAAACCATGCAGTGGAAGGAGGAGGATCGCGTCGATTGCTGGAACACGTGACTCGATGCATCGAAGGAATGAAATGGTTGGCTTCAAAAGCCATCCGTTTTTCCGTGGAAAACGAAACGATTAGGCAGGGAAAGCGATATGGTCGAGATATTGGGTCAGCTGGTTAGGCGGTCGCATCATGCGTTTAACCCAAATCCTCTTGCATAGGTTAATTTAGAAATTACTGGAGTGCGGCTGTAATGATTTTTTTTCCTGGCAAATATGGAACGAGCGAGGAAGCCTTCGATCACGTACGAAGCCCCTTTGTTACGAGGTCGAATATCGCGCGATAAGGTGCGAGAGAGTTTAGAATAATGCCCGGCGCTGCTGGCTTATTTTATGCGTCGCTTTGGAAAAATAAGAATAGGCGCCATTGGTACAGTTGTCTTTCAGAGACTCGATGATAAATTGCTAGGAATATCGAATAACACAATATAGTTTAAGAATTATAATATTATAAACATTATAAATGAATTATATATTACAAATAATATAATATAATTTAAGAATTTTTTTACGAATATAATAATATTTCTAAGAATGACTCAACAGTAAGTTTATTTCTTGAAAGAAAGTACAACGAATTCCAATGAAATCAACCACCACAAATATATAATAATTACCTCTCCATTTCCCTTTGGTCTTCCTCGATTTTTCTTATACAAATCCACACGGCAGTGCGCGAGACATATATAACACGCGTGCCTAGTTAATTAAAGGGATTTTCACATAGAAAACCCTAACCGAGATGCATCCGCCGCATTACTGGTGGAAACGCGATACCATTGGAAGGAACCAATAACAATGACGCTCGAAGGCGCGGGGGAATGATCGATAAAAAAGGAACCACATCGTTCCCTGTCTCGCGCCAACGGCCCGGACGCGCGCGCTCGAAAAATCCTTTAAATCAGCGTGAAACAGTATACGGTGTAAAGTGCATTCTGTGTGGCATTCTACCGCGAGTATCTTTATCTCGACTGAGATCCGTGCCTCGCGAGAGAAACGCGCTGAGCCAAGGGCCGCGCCGGTGCCTTGGAGGGAAGGTACGTGTAAGACGGATAATGAGATAGCGCGCGCGTTTCGAGTAATATCGAATATTATGCGCGCGCAAAGAATCGAGGCGCTGGCGCCATTGAAACCTGGACAAATCGCAATCCGAATAGATCGGTGGAACGAATCGTGATTATCTCCAGGGGAACGTATTTCGATACGCGCCTCCCAATCTGAGCCAAGGTGTATTTTTACTCGAAGCTCGAAGTTTTCCTGGCATCGAAGTTGCGCGTGCATTTCCTCCGAACGATAAGGCCGGACAAAAGGTGCGTACTACAGGCCGCTCACATATCTTTACATAATTATGCCAATGCAAAGTGTGCAATGTTAATTGCGAACGCGAGCTCGCAATTAGAGCCTCGCTCGCGAGGATATCTCTCATCGGGATCTATAGTTTTAGCGCGATAACGGGCTTTAATGATGGCAGCGGAGGAAATTTTGAGTCTTCCTAGGGAAGCTTTTGTATCCACCGTCTACCAATGTCTCGTAGAGTAGCTTGGACCTTATACAACTGCACTTTCGACTCTTTTATATGCAAAGTAGGTAAATACATAATCCGCGATGTTCGTAGTTCGCGGCGCTTCTTTTAAAGTCTCGTTACCAGGAGCTTGGTCTTACATAAATATATCCGCGGTTGGCGCCTGCTCGGATAGTGATTCCAGGACGATCAAAACTCGGGCGCACAGAGAGATTCCGCTGCCTCGATAAGATATCGATCTCGTATAATTCAATATTGATCATCCTCCGTTCTCGGTTTCGCGGCGATATTTCATCATATCGAACTTTTACCGCGCCTCGAATTTATGGCGAAAGTTTCGAAGGTAGAAAGCGTAACTTTATTGAAATATGGATTGATTAACCGTGAGGTAATTCTTCTTCGTTACCTCCTTCGCGACTGACCTTGTTCGCTAGAATTAACGAATGCGCGATTGGGAAAAAGGAGGAAAAGGCCGATTCGATTTCCATTTCCTCCGTTCGTGGATTTTTGAAGAAATTAGGACCTTTCCTTTCACCGCCGGGACAATGGCCACGAGTGAAACAAACTTTCTTGAATTTCGGGCCTTTCGTTGAATTCCGAAGAGATCATCTTTACCTTGCAGGTGAAAAAGCGATATATTAACATTTCACGAAAGGACGCGAAGGTGGCTGCTTGGTTCAGAAATATTTCGAGCAGCTGCAGTTCGTTAGACTCAGTCGCTCGTCCCCGAGTTGTCCCGACGGTACAATGACGGCGTCGTGTCAAATTTACCCCGAATTTCTCTCTAAGGGCGTAATGAAATTTACATTAATGCGGCCCACGGTTTGTCCGCGCTGGGAAGCCTCTGGAAATACAATTTAGACTTCCCGCCTTATTGTTAAACAATTTGGGGTGGACGAAATTTCTCTGGTTCGAGGTATGATAATTGTGGACAAACAGAGGCGAGTCGAGGGACGGATGAATTCGTGAGGAGCCTTTCGTGAGGCGAGAAGAACTCTTCGTGAATAAGTGGTTGAATCTAGAATGAAGAGGATACGCGATTCGATATACTGGTCGAATTAAAATAGAGATTCTAAATTAAACTTTAAAAACGTCCATCCTGGTTTCATATATTGAGTAAATAGGCTTCTCATGCGTTACTCTCGATCCGTAGATAATTGGAAATAAGTGGTCAAATTTAAGCGGAATTCGATAAATATAACGAACGAAAATTCAGGCATTCATTAATCGAGACGTGCTTAAATTCGATAATTTATTACTATTTACCTGCATATAAGCGTGTCAAATCTTATTATCTAAAAATCTAGGTTCTATTTATTTCCACAGTTCTTGCGAAACGCGTATCTTAATATCAAAGGCTTCACATTCAATATCATGGATCTCAAAGTCGACTTAATCAATCATAACGAATACACGTTACACAATCCCTCGAATCCAACAGCCGATTCCCTCGAAATCGCTCGACAAGTGTCCCCGTAGTGACATAACGAAGTATTTACCCTTAACGCGCTCCATCGTTTCTCCACCTTAACCCTTTACGCCACAGGATTCCAGCTATTAAAATAGACCCACGTTGCGCAGAAGTTTTATCGCGTTTCGAACGAATCGAAATTACTATATTTTTACCAATAACGAAATTACACAACCTAAAAACGTACAAAAATAATAATAACTCAATTCAATTAACCGTTATAGACTGGGACTCGAATAATCCCATCGCGCTTTAGGGTGCATCCAAAGGTTGGGACATTTTTAATCCCACCGTGCCCCAAAAAATTAAAACACCTTCACGAGTTCGATCTCCCCTTTCCCCAGTATCGTCGAACCCCGTCGATCGCACGAAACGTGTCGCCCGCGGGTCACGCTAATGTAGGCCAAACAGAGGCTGAATTCCCGAAGAACCGTCGTACGTAATGAAAGCAGCCGCCCCTGCTTCGCCCCCCCGCAAGAGGGCGCACAATACGCATAGGAGCTGTGGACATGTGAAAACCTGGAGGAGAGCTGGTGGAAAAGGGCCGTGGAGAGCGAGCAAGACATAAAGGTGCTCGCTTTCAGGCGCGAGCGTAGAAAATAGCCCCGCGACCGACTCAAATGTGGAAGCGCATAAAGGCTCGGCGCGTAAAGCGAAACGCCTGCCGTCGCGTGTGCGCGCGATTCTAAATTAAGAGTGGCGCGCTGCTTGGGACTGGGCGAGGAGGAAAAGGGAGGAAAATGCACGGGGGAGAGGTAGCTTTAAGGAAGGGATATAATTCCTCGGGAGGTCTCAGCGTAACGAAGATAAAGCCCAGGCTTAATTAGGATGCGCGATAAGCCCCGGCCCTTGGTGGCCACGGGGCGAGGGATTTATCCTGGATGCGAATCGATGCTCCTCACAGGATTTAACTCCTGTCGGTGCGCGCGTAATTTTGCGCTCTTTGAGCTTTTGGAAAGGCGAAAACTGCGCTTCGTATATCCCGGTGAAATTTCATTTCGCGCTTCCCTGTTTGCATCGGGCACTTTTCCATGGGATCTACCGGTAGTTGTTTCTGGCAATTATACTCGTGGGAAATTGCTGGTGGGTGTTGTGTTACAGTGCGGGATGGGGCGGGAAGTGATGGGAATGTTTGTTCGTATTTTGTCGTAGGAAAATCTTGGAAAGTAGGTAAATGGAAAAAAATATATATATATATATTTTTTTTCTCCATTTACCTACTTTTTCTATCTCTATCTATCTATCTATCTATCTATCTATCTATCTATCTATTTATATATAGAATATAATACCATGCGGATCGATCGGTTACAACTCTGCGCGAAATCGTAAGCTGTTGCTCGATCAAATCGTGCTATTATACATAAAACGTATATTACACTCGATATGAAATACGTAAATAATATAAATAATACAGGTATAAAATCATCGCGTATAAAATTTGAGCATAGTTTGAATTTAGAACGAAATAATTTAGAAATGCATTCGAGATGCTTACAAAAGTGGTTCAACCCACCTTCCATACAGCAGGTACGTTCTTTTTTCTCAAGGAATACGGAAGATAGCCGTAAAGTTTGCAAAAGCTTCTCATTAAAATGACCAAAATTAAATGTCGGTCCGTACGAGAGGTGGCGTTCATTAATAGCCGACGGTGGTACTAAATGATGGCCCTCGATACTTGTTATAATCCTCTCGTGCAAGGCGGCGCGTTGCCAATCTAAATGGGGCGGAGACATGCGAAAACCGTGGGACCGTTATTCGCTTAACTGTACCAGCTTAACGCGCGTACTTACCCGATAATTCACGGGCCAAATAAC
This sequence comes from Ampulex compressa, assembly GCA_038496175.1. NCBI lineage: Eukaryota > Metazoa > Arthropoda > Insecta > Hymenoptera > Ampulicidae > Ampulex > Ampulex compressa. Next base: position 2,575 of record JBCFXI010001961.1, on the reverse strand, counting down.
GAGGAGTATCGGCCAATTCCGTGGGCGACAATTTTGGCGCGTAAGCGCCGCCGGACTCCGATTAATCCGCCGCGCTCCCTGCTGTCCAGCTGCTTATCCGCCAGCAACTCGACTCGACTCGACATCTTTTTACGATCATCTTCGACATCTCTTTCTTTCATAAAAGACGAGAATCGTCTCGTACTAACCGTTTACGGTTACCATGATTTTTCCCTAAAAATATCACATTACATAGCCTCTTGAGTCTTAACCCTTTGCGGTCCAACGTCGAGTGTGACTCGACATCGCTTTTCGTTCTCACGCGTCCGATGTCGAGTGTGGCTCGACATCATTTTTCGTTTTCACGCGTCAGATGTCGAGTGCGGCTCGACATCATTTTTCGTTCTCACGCGTCCGATGTCGAGTGCGGCTCGACATCATTTTTCGTTCTGGCACGTGCGATGTCGAGCGTGACTCGACTTCGCTTTGTACTCTGGCGCGTCCTGTATCAAGTTTCGCCCGACTATGTCTCAATTGTAGGCTAAATGAGATAAGATAAGAGCTACGGTGTAACAAATCTAACAGTGTACAGTTCGACGTCGCAGCACAACTAGAAAGCATCTTCAGATCCCACATTTTCATAAAACAAGTTTTTCTTGTAAAGAATATGACCAAACGACAGAGTCAACAGAGTACAACAGTGCGCGATACTGAATTTAAAAGTGACGATAGTGTCTGTTTGGGCGACATAGAAGAACAATTTCAAAGAATATATACATCTAAAATGGAAAGAAAATTATACATCCACTAATTCATAAGTACCTTAGCTCAGCAAGGTCATAAATCTTTACCAAAGTAAAGGCTAACAAAAAGATCGCCACCGAAATCTGCGCGGACCAGCTGGTACGCACTTGCGAATTCGACCTGCTAAAACGAAACGGTGAAGAGCGCTCGGTCCGCAAAGGGGTTAATCGATACGAACTTTTTCCCTAATCGTTCCCTAATCGTGATTATTATTCGTGGAAGGTAGATTAGTCATACCAGCAGCCAATTGTTTCCGCGTCAAGGACATTTCGACAGGCGGGTGTAAGATGTTGAGGGGGTTGAGGGAGGTCACCCTGACGGAAGGTAACAAAGGGGCGGACGCGAAATTGAACTGACACGCTTGTGCGTAACGCGAAGCGAATACGTCACGTTTATTGTTCCATTTCGAGGCGCAAATAGCCGGCCATTTTCCGAATTCTCCCTCGCGGGATCAAAAGCACTCGCGCCAGGAGCGTGGGTCTTACTTCGACAAGCGACGACGAGCACGACGGATGATGGATCCCGGAGTTCCGCGATATTGCTTCGAGAATTTCCGTATTTATGATTCCGAGTGGAGGCCAATAATCCGCCGATTATTCTTCCATGCCAAACGTCGTTGCGAGGGAATCGATCGAGTTTCATTTCATCGTGCTAATGTATAGCTCGAACCTAACATACTTTCCGAGTTTCTACTGTAGATGAACGCGAATTTTTTTGGGGGATTATGAGCATTGAGGGGAATTAAAGTCTCCACGGACCAGTTTGATAGGGCATAATAAGTTATAGAATAATTACAAGCGGTAATAAAATGTTCGAGCATCAGGAATCACGAGGAACCTACGAAGATCGAAAGGGAGGATCCACGATTAAGTAAGTAAGAAATTCTGGAGAAATAAAATGACGTGTTTATCCGGTTACGCTACATTTCTGCAATCTTATATATCATATTCTTGCTAATATTTGTCCCTCTGTTCATTCGATCCCGCGGGTATTCGACGAGGAGTTTAATCACTCTCGAACAATCGCGCCAAGACGTAATTACGAATTACGAGAAAGAAAGCAGTAGATCGTTGTAAAGACTTTTTGCGATAAGCGTGGGTACTTTTCCAACCTTTATAACCTTTTTCAGCCTGTGATAAATGTTAAATAAATACGAGGAGGCATCGAGCGCCGCCAGGACGTCGGGAATTCTCCGAAGACGCGACTCGCTTAATCCACTCGCGCGGCACTGCGAGGCTTAAGGATCATTCTCAGCCTCGATATTATCGATCTCCATAACTCCGTTACGATCTCTTTCAATCCCGCGAGCGTATTATCTGCCCGCTTCGTTCCCCGAATGACGCGCAGAAATGCCCGATCGGTCCAATCGCCATTCAGGCCGGCACAAAGGGCTTTTTCAGTGCTCGATATACATCGGCAAGGACACAATGTAAGTTTTACGCCTCGAGGATCCGTCCTCCGTGAAAAAGCGCGAAGTCCAATTGAATTTACCTAAATGGCATGAGAAATTACGGCGCTCTCGATGTCGATCCTAGCTCGACCGACGATCCACGCTTTGCTCGTGGACCTGGCGATATTATTCGCGATCGTGCACCAAGATCAGTGGAAAAGGCCTTTTTCGAGGATTCGTGTAATGCTCTTATATCCTCCACTCGGTTTGCATCCTCGAAGTATTATATATATTTTTAGTATTATATCATATCTTTATATAGCAGTATACAATAGTATTACATAATATTTTTAAAATGATTAATTTAATTATTTTAAAAATACTATATACTATATTATATAT
>JBCFXI010001960.1:0-34322 GCA_038496175.1 Ampulex compressa | reverse complement strand
TATTATATTATATTATATTATATTATATTATATTATATTGTATTATATTTGCATTTTTTCTATGTCTTCGTTTTTTTTAAGACTATATTTGGCGTGCTTGAATGTGTCTGGAAAGTGGCTGGTAGATTTAGTGCTGGCAAAGGAATATTGAAATCAGTGTCTGCGGTTTATTTAGCTCGTTGAGAAAATTGTGTGTACGCTTCTTCGGGTTGTGCAGGAATTTATATAGAGAGATATTGGTCGGAGAAGGGGTTTGGTTAACAGGTTGAAAGATTCTCTTGGCTTGGAATCAAATGTGCGGGCTCCTTTCGCGGACTTTCGAGTTCGTATTTATGTATGACAGTCATCGTTGTACTGTTTCGGGATGGAAATGGGGCGAGGAGTTTTTATTCGAGTATATCGGGATACTTGCGCGTATTCAGATTCGTATGACGGTCTCGAACATCGGATTACCTGGCAATGGTCAGAGTACTTGGAATTCTGTCGTCTAGATGGCTGGATGTAAAGATGGAATTTTTTTCAGACGAAACCATTCGTACGTTTCTAAAATAATAAATACATTTAACCGAATCATTGCGAAATACCCTGTAAATTCTCGATTCACTTTCTCCTTCGTTTAAGCATAACGAAATAACACAGCGTGCATAAATATCGCTTATCCAAAAAAAAAAAAACAGGATAATAATTTGCTCCTCCTTTTATTTATAACTCAGCTGTGAAAAGCTTTCTAAACTCTCGATTCTTGCTGCAAAAAATAGCTTAAATAATTAAAATAATAAAACAAAAATTAGCGTCTTTAAACCCATTGCTCAGAAATTAAAAACAAAAATCAACAAGAACCAAGGGTATAAATAAATCGATAAAAATCTACATCTATATATCTAATAATCTAATAAAAAAAAAAGAAAGGAATAAGAATTTGTAGGAGGAGAAATAAAAAAGAAATGAAGACAGGGAATATATAGTCATAATATAATAATATATAATACACTCATCAAAATATATATTACTACTTTATTTCAATATCTTAGACACGGTTATCGGATAAATATAAAGATATATGCATATTCCATTCTATTACACTTGATGCTTACAGAAATCGATTTTTCATTCAACAACAACAACAATTTCAACAAATGAAAAAATTTTGTTCCTCACACGCTACACGCGCACTCATACAGTTATAAACAAAAAAGCGACTTATGCCCATTTACAATTATTCAGTCCAAGAGTGCCTCATATCCACTTAAGAGGTTCGTATATGCAGTATTATTCTAAAAAATACTATATATCAAAAATGCTCACGCAATCAATTCCACACCATATATTGAATCAAGTAATTTTTAGTCAGTTTAATCATTTTTCAAATCAATTTTTAGTCATTTTTATCAAAAATTCGAAGAAACTTAAGTGTAAAGTGATAAACCTCGAAACGCAGGAACATTTTTATATATATTTCTCTTTTCTCTAGCCAAAGTAACCTCAAGGTGTTCCTCTAGCCAGTACTATTTACGAGCTCTTACCGCCTCATTCTCTCAAAATGCCCACAAATAACGCGTCCAGGTGCATTTGGGCTGGCGCGCAAAGTGCGGGCTCCTTCTGCGGAGGTCCCGGAATTGCCGGAGGAGCGTCTCCCCTCTCGAAAGGATGGAGGACAAATCGCACGTCCGCCTACGCAAGCACGCGTCTTCCGTTATTTCTGGTCGACCACCGGCAACGTGTGCATTCTCGGATTGCACGCTCGGGCGGTGCATACCAAATGCAGAGGCTTCTCGGCCTTGCAGCCGGCTTAACCATGCATCCTGCGTACAAGCTGCACACTCCGTCTTCATAAAACTTTCACCCTGGTGTTTTCCTTACGCGCGAGAAATATCGCACCCCAAAGCGTTCCCCGCGGAGATCCCAAATTCGACCGATTTCGAGTCTGATTTCGCTCACAGCAAGCAGCGCGAGGACTCGTCTTTTAAGCGCGGCGTATTACTTAAACCATAGTTTCGTTGAATAATTCATCGAGGATGTTCCAAATGCGATCGATGGTGTCTGATTTTTGCGAATGCTGGTTGAGTTAAACGTGAGAGACGTGGCGTGGAAGTTTGGAATTGATATTTTGGAAAGGTTGCTCGTACGACGCAAGTGTCATTGCATGGCACGAGTTAACGAATTGTCGTCGTTATTTAGCTCCTTATTTAACTCCATAATTGGGGTTTCTTGTTTCTTGGGGAGTTTTCGATGTCGATATGATTTTCATTGCGTCGCGAATTTCCTCGTCTCTTTCTCTTTTTTTTTTTTTTTTATCTCTGACGATGAAATGATGAATTGAAATGATGAAATGAAATGATGATTATGATGATCTTGCACCAAATTAAGACTTGTTCCTAACGTTAAATTTTAGACCTAAGAGATATTCCTGTAGAAATATGTTTCATGTCTAAAACCGAATATACGGAACTAAGAAATATTTTCAAGTAATTCTGTACAAACCGATCGACGAGCATCTCTCGTCTATCTATTCTTTCATGTAGAATCTAGACTTCGATCGCTTCTCGCTCGATGATGATTTCTGTCGAACGTTGCGTCGCGTATATGAGTTCTTACCACCAAATCATACTTTCAAGAACGCGAAGGACAGCGAGATAATAGCCGCGGAATATCGAAATATTCACTCGAAAATACTTCGCAAAGTACGTATACCGTCATTCGAATAAACCGTCCCCAAGTGTGGATGGAATTATAAGCCCGTCCCTTTTGGCGAAACCCGTTTCTATTTCTTGCTCAATTTTCGCAATATCGCCGAGTTTGAAACGAGCTTGGATACAACGGAAAAAAGGGGGGAAAAAAGAAGAAGAAGAAGAAGAAGAACGAAAGGAGCGGGGCGGTTATGAGTGCGAGTCGTTACCCGAACGAGATGAGTTTTACATTTTCTGGTAAGAACAGCTGGTAGGAACGGGGCTCGTATCTTAAACCCTCGAGGAGGAAAAAAGCAAGAAGATGGTAAAAGGAAGAAAAGTTGCAACGCTTCTCCTACGGCCATAATATGAAAGTATACCGGTTAAAGTGTTGATCTTATTTTCGATGGGCGCACTTATCTTCGACCTTTCGCGGTTGCCAGACGAGTATACTTGACCGCAGAATTTTATCGTGCCCTTCGAAAGGGGGGAATATACTCGCCTAAAAGCCGCCAACTTCCGTCGAGGATTCCTCGTTATTTAGCGCGTCGTGCTTCGCCATTATTCGCACCACCTTTGCCAATTAATCGTACAGATGATCGATGATCGAAAGGAATCCCTTCGAAGTACACAGTGCTCATGGCCACTCACGATGGCTGATCTTATTTATCCTGATTTTATAAAGTCTATTCATACATTATTAATAACAACAGATACACTTGAAGTAATCACAGCCCTGGCAAAATTCATTTAATCGCAATTGTAAACCTCGAAGCGAGCAATTTTATCGAGATAAACGAAGTCGAGTGATCCCACGAAACGATGAAGAGTCTGCCAAATATGAGATCCTCTTAAATCCAGTTGCGTCCCTTTTTCGCATGCCCTTAAAATCGCCCGCTCGAAATATCCACCTTTCTGGGATTTGGTGGATCGAGTAGAGACCGAAATCGAGGACTTAGCACGTTATGACGGGACTCAAACGTCTACGAGCGGTGATCGCGTTAAACGACGGTACCGCAACAGTTGCGTATAACAACCGCCTCGTGTTTCAAGAGAAACTTTAGGGAGGACCATTGTAACCTCTTCGGTCCGCCATTCGAAGCGATCGAGGCGGAGATCTGCTCTTCCAAAACGATAATCGCGCATCTCGAGGCTGAGAGAGCGTGATTCGCTAATTTCCTGAGCTTTGTCGATGTCATACGCGGCATGAGGCGAATGCTGCGTCCGAATTTCCGTTCAAGAGAGGCTCAGTGTTTCTCGACTCGTATCGACGGCATTCCAAAGTTGCTCTCCCAAAGCCTGCGCTGAAATGCCGATACCCGGTGGTTTTCTCTATTTCGACGATGGTACGCGCATCGCATTCGTTCTCGCCGATGGAGATTTGGGCTCGATTATTTTATATGTATCGTAGGATAATAGTGAATTTTGGAGATCTCTATATATATGTATCTCAAAAAAAAATATATATATATGTATATAAGGTTATATATAATACTTTGATTCCATTGTGGCCAACGATGGACGATGCTTTGAATCATAAATTTATAACCAGTTTTCTACAATAAATGTTTTTGTTTAGAAAAAAACCAAGAAAGCAAAATTGTACACCCATCAAAATTGTAGACCTATTATTATTTTGCACGACCCTATTCTCAAGGCGCACCCTTCACTACTGTCGTCTTCGTCCTTGCATACGCATTTTGACTATACTCACACGCACATACGTATACACACCCGTTTCCACTTACGCATCCATACTTCTATTCACACTAGACACCTGTCGATGAGAGTTCACGCACTAAGGCACGAATGCCTTGAGATGAATCGAGACTATAATGTCCAGACTGCACGTAGAATTATGGTGCATAAACTACGGGGATCTAAAGCCTACAACAAATTTGAAACGCAGTATTTATCATATTCTTTGAGCCACAATGCAATCGATTTTAATTACATTTCTCTAGACACGTCGTAAATTTGTCTGATTACCTCACTCCCACCTAAGGTTTATCTTCAAAAGTATATTTCAATCGATACCTTTTAGCAAATCGCAAGGCACACCCTGTCGATCTTTTTTACACGCAATTTTCCACTTCCCCATTATCCGCGATATCTCTGTCCTATACCTGAATATATTGGGTTGTTCGGAAAGTCATTTCGTTAAGTAAAACCACCTGAACCAGTTTTTTGCCAGCAAGGACCAAAACTTTTATGAGAGGGGAATTATGTTACTGCCAGAAAGATGGCAAAAGGTGTTGAACCAGAATGGCCAATATATAATTTAATAAAATATTTATTCATTATACGAAAACTGTCTTTCATGTTCCCCAAAAAACGAAATGACTTTCCGAACAACCCAATAGCAAAAGGTGTTGAACCAGAATGGCCAATATATAATTTAATAAAATATTTATTCATTATACGAAAACTGTCTTTCATGTTCCCCAAAAAACGAAATGACTTTCCGAACAACCCAATATATACAGATTCTTAAATGTACTTCACATACCCTGGATCATCCATCAAACTGTAAGAAGCGGACCTTTTGTTTGTAAGTAAAATTCCAATCGATCTTCCATAGCTGTCCCGGCTTCCTCCTCGTGGACAAACCTGCGATCAATCCTGGATCCTCCGTCGAAGCGCGATCCAATTTTCCTAGGGAAATTTCTAATGGAGCCGATAGAAAGCAGGCTTCACTTCCAGCCGATCGCATACCGCGAGGGCGATTTATCAGGGGGCATGGCGCGGCGCGAAGGGACGATAAATCGCGGACGAGACTGGGCGAAATTAATTCGCGAAGGGCGCAACGGTACTTAACGATTTTGTATCGCGCCCTGTCCTCCTCGAGCAAGATTATTAATTGCAATCAAATCGCGGGCCCTCTAGGTTGATGGATTGCAGCGTGCATTACACGCTGAAGCAACTAGCGCCCCACGATGTCGTATAACATTGCCAAAGTTTTGTTACCACGTAAACGATTTACCAAAGATATCCGTCACTCGTCCTTTAGTCGTCGCGACGTGTGTATTATTACGCGATATTCCATGGTGATTTTTGGAGTCCGATAGAGGAGAATTCGGGAAACGTATTTTTTTTTTTTTTGGTTTACTGCCTCGTGGAATATATCGAGTCGATGGATTTGAATTTTTGAGTTTTTTTTTTGCTCGCGCGAGGAAAAGGTTTGTCGTTCAACGCATTCGGGACCGTTGACGCGAATTCAGGTCGTTTTAAATTCTCTACCTGATTAAGCCGCTGACGCGAATTCACGATATGTCGAAATTCTATTCCTGATCGCCGCTGACGTGAATTCACGTCGCTTCAAAATTCTATTCCTGATCGCCGCTGACGTGAATTCACGTCGCTTCAAAATTCTATTCCTGATCGCCGCTGACGTGAATTCACGTCAATTTCAATTTCATTCCTGATTTCCCCTGACGTGAATTCACGTCCTCCAATTTTTCTTCCTGAATTGCGGCGCAATAAATTCTGCACGATGATAATACGTGGCCTATCTATTTATAAAGCAAGTATATAAATAATAAAAACCTCTTTATAGTAAACAACGTACAATTGCGGCATTGATGGTTTCAAAATAAATCTTACAAGTTTCACCCTTTAACGATTCAAGTTTGCGGCAATCAGCTTCAGAATTATATTATTTTCGTCCGTACTCGGTATTAGCTACTGAAAAAGTATGTCGGTTGCGAATGTGTTAATAGGCGAGGAACGGCGTCGTTCGAAATTAGAAGGCGCTTGCTGGGGTGAACATTAAACAGGGATTTTCACCTGGGAATTAATTTGACCGGCCTGACACTTTAATAATCCCGGGATAGGAGAAATAGCCGGCGGGCGGCTGAATGGCTGCGCCTGTGCATCGATTCGCGAGCTTCCGAGGAAGCTGGAAAATGAATTGCCGGATCCTACGGTCGATGAGGGATATTACTGGAGTAACTATGTAGGTTTCTCTGTGGTCGAATCGCCTGTACACGTGACACGCTCGATGTAAAAGTACCTATCGACAAAGTTGACCTCGATTCACGATGGATCATCGTGCGCAAAGGATCAGCACTATATTTTTCCAAGATCAAATTTAAAAGACAAAGACTCATAAAAGGTGATATCTGTAACACAAAATCCTGATCAGTGCTCTGATTTTTGAAGCAACATAGGCGCACCAAAGACAATAACGTGTTTGTGTGAGAATCATCACCAGACTGTTACCAATTGCATTGTGAACATCGAAGGCGTACGGAGGTCAAGTAATGTTGTCCATCGCTGATGGTTTTTCCATGCAACATGTATACTGTAGCTTTGGTGGTTTGGAACCAAAGTTAACCAGTTATACGTTCCATGTGTATACACGTCAGTCGAAAATTTTTTTTCTACGCGGTTGACTCTTATACTCATGGTGTAAAATAAATAATTATCATTTACTGTCTTATCTAAACTAATGTCTTATCGAATATAAGCGTAATCCTTCCTTACTTTGCTTTATATCTATCGTAAAATCATTCCGCGATAAGTTCCGCAGTTAACTGATTAAACAAGTAGATCCTAGACCAAATGACCTTAGCAGTCGATGCTGAAGATAAATAATAAAAAAGAAGAAAAGAGCTAGGTTACACTGTAGGAACCAAAGGCCACGAGCAACAGCGCTGCTGATAGACAGTCAATATCGAAAAGACAGTCCAGACGAACTTGTCTGAAAAGCTCTATGCACAGTATTACTAAACGATCGTTAACATAAGCGATTGGTTATCCCAAATTCTTCACTTCTCGACAATCCCCTCCTACATCCTAAATATCAAAGTACAAACCATTAATCGAGTAACTCATACCTTCCCGTTCATTACCTCTGATTTCTCCACCGTAGCTCTGCTCCTTTAGAATTCACCTTAAACACTAGCTCCTAAATAACCTTAACAGTCCATGCCAAAAAAAAAAAAAACAAAAGAAAAGAAAAAAAACCTCATGGATTTCGAAAGAATCAAGCAATAAGCACGAGATCGACAAGAATACTTCCTATCTACCACAGTCTACCAGATTCCCCCTGCCAACAGTCCCAAGCACCGTGCAGTCACTCACGCAAGAACGATAACGGTTACTTTATTTCACGACGCAAATAATTTCAAGGACATCGTCCTCCGGTACTCCAGCGGAGCCACGGACGGCATTGGGCGACGGACGCCTTGGAATTCAGCCGGATCCATTTTTATTAGATTCTCCGTCGTCCGCGGATTCCGCGCAGACGGTCGCCGACTCGTCCGGGCAATTTTCCCCCCCTTGGCTCTCGTCCGAGGTCGAGCCAGGCGTCGAGTTTTCCCCTTTCTCCAGGATGCCCGTCTCCCTCACGAGGCCAGGGATGGCGCTCCTCGCGTAAGGCACGTCCGGGCCCTCCAAGCTGATGTCCAGGACCGCCGCGCCGCTGGCCTCCGCCTCAGCAGAGCCGCTTGTCAACATCTTGCGGTAGACACGAGACGCCAGGCTTGCAGAAAGGCCAGTCGTACACTGCGCACGTCAAGGAGCCCAGGATTAACTGGGCACGGCCCTCCGGACCTGCCACGTGCACCAAGTGTTCTCGCGCCCTTCGTCTCGATTGGAGTTCTTTTCTTTCTTTCTTTTTTCTTTTTTTACTTTGGAGAGGGAGGAACGTGTTTTTGGAGAGCGAGGAAGAGTTTGATTTATCGCCGTAGGCTTCGCGGAAATATTTGGGGAGTTGGGCTTGTTGGATAGGGACCTTTCGCTTGCTGGACGCTTGCTGGGATCGCTAAGCTACTCGGAGCTACGGTTGCGTGGTGGAGTTACGTCACTGATGGTTTTTTCACGCGTGTGTATGGAGTGTCTGGATATTTGTGTAAGGCCCAAGATTCGTGAGAGAAGTAGTTTTGAGGGATAGCATAGGTTTGGGATTAAGAATTGTGATAGAGGAATAAGAGTATTGTGTTGCGTTTCAATTGTGAATTTTTTGTTGATTGGTAAGCTGTATAGTATAGAGTAATGTGTGGAATAGCGTGTCGAGTAAATGGTCTTTGCGATTTTGCTGGCACGTACGAACGCTTTTATTGAAATCTTTATATGTTGCTTGAATTTTGGGTTGTTACGTATGATGTAGGTATAGTGATTGAAAATCCACCTTAAACAGTGGTACCTTAGTATTTGAAGCCGAAAATTTGCTGAAAAAAAAATGCTTTGCGTTGTGATGAAGTTAACATCCTATATTACTAGCCAGTGTTTTATATGTAGGATAGTAATATATTCATTTTCAAATATTTTTCTCGAATAAGCAGTAACAGTTTTAGCGTGTAGAACCAGTTTGGAATATCCACGCTATAGTGTATTATTACTTATCCTATTAATATACATGTAACTACTTCTTAAAACAAAAAGAAATATTAATGAAAACAAAACATTCTTCATAAATAAATCAGGCGGTAATAGATTAACGTGAAGACTTGTAGGCATTTTTTAGACATATTTGGGTACAGAAGGTACCTTTGAAAACATGAATAGACAGAGAAGGTGTGTCAATAGATCAATGTAACGATATGTATAAAGTAATATAAATAAATATAAAATCAAGCCTGCATCCGTCAGTTGGCTGTGTAAATTATGAAATAATAAACGCTCCGCATTCGGTGTATGCAAACGTCGATTGAACAAAATTGGTCTAGTCTAGGTGTTTGTTTATCGTTTAACGCGTATCCGATCGACAGTTTTCCATTGGACAGTCGACATTGCTTGATACCGCGTGACGGATTTTAAATATTTGGCGAGTAGATAATATTTTCAGCATTTAGCCAGTCAGTTTGCGAACAAAGCCCGGACAATTTTTCGCAGAAATTTGCGATCCGCGCTGCCAAAATAAACGTTCGTCCCTCTCGATACTGAATAGTTTCATCGCATGCCCTACGATTGTATTTCTCGTATTTCGTACGTTTATTCAATTTTGCAATTTCCCACGCAGGGAGGGTTTTGAAGAAATATTTATTTCCGCCGCAGGCTCGAAAGTTACACATTCGTAATCGTTATTGTGACTTTTGCTTCATGAATACATCGATATTTACAGGTATCGCCTTTATTTGAATAACTCTGCGAACCGCGAAATAAAGCGATTTGTTGCAAAAAAAAAAAAAAACCCAACCTCCGATTCTACCATCGTGCTCGACGGATCGATCGATCTAAATTCGAAAATCAAGTGTATGCATGCACGTGCGGTGCTTGAAGATGATTAAAGAATGCAAATTGCGAATGCAAAAATCGTGCAACGATTTATATTGAAAAATCGATTATGGCGGCTGGCTCGGATATTATGGATAAAATGGAAGAGTGCCGGACAAAACCTCGCATGATGTTCGATAACAGGTCTTTCGGTGTAATTCACAGAAATTTCGTAGAGCGTCTCGAGCAGAATCTGAAATTTTAATGGAGGACTTCATAAAAATGCTGCGAACGTTGTGCTCCACAAATTTTTCAGTGACTCGTTCTTAGCTTCCCCGGTTTTAATTTTCCATCTGCCGTGTTTCGAAGTGAAACACGTTTTTCCCTGGCAGGTTTTTTTTTGCAAAAGTAAAATTCTCGCGCAGTTCCGAATATCTCCGCTTCTTGCAACAATACGTAAATACGTACGCGGTTACTTTTTCCAGGAACATTGCCAGCAAGAGTAGATACTTTTTTTTATGATACACGAATCTCTCGAAAATCTCCCAAATTTGCTTCACCGCCAGTGAGCAACATGTTGGAAATTACGCGTTGCTGGATTACTATCATCGCATATGAATGACGCGCTGCTTCATTTATGACATTATACAACCAATATATACACATATATATACACCGAATTCTGTTTTTTTCACAAACTTCTTTTACACGATTTTTATTTAACACGTTCGACCCAAATTCTGAAAACACAATTTTGCTTTACTTTTATTTTTATAACTGTGACATTCGAGATATTTTTCCACACATTTTTTTAATCCTATATATATATATATACATTTTTAAAAATTCTAAATATATATCTGTGTATATATATTAAGCTTTACTGTATGACTCTACAAAATTTCCTATATCCTAGCATATATCCACGCAAACCAAAGAAAATACACGAATAAGCGTACTTACATTACCAATGCTATCGCTAAACCAATAAATATTACCAATAATATTCATTCATCCAAAGGTATGCTTGGTACCGTACATTTGGTAAAAGCACAGCAAGAAAGGCACGACGAGGGCGGATTTTCGAGGCGGACCGCGGTTAGCGAACGCTTCAAAGTGCGATAAGGGCGTTTCAGTCGCGCCGTCGAACTCTACGAAGAAAGCACGTGAACGTTCACAGCCTGGATACGCGGGTGATTAAAGTCAAAGTTGTTATCGTTAAGCGGCATTCATAATCGGTGTCCCTAATGCGAGCAATTTTCCCCAGGGCCTCGCCAATGACGATTCCGCTCGCTGAAGTACGCGTATTTATACGTCAACTCGTCGAGGGTCTTTGAAATATGCATTGGCTCGATCGTTGTCGGCCTCCCTCGCGCGTTAATTCGACAGCTTGCACGAATTATTCGCTAATATTCCGCGATAAATCAGCCGCAGCGCGGATTTCTCGATCCGTTTGAGGGAAAGCCTCGTTCGAGACTGGGCAAGGGATTCGCGATTACTGGCGGAATGAAATTTAGTTTGGTGTCGATGCAATCCTTGCTCTTGGTAGATTGACTGGTGGACGGGCGCGAAAAAAGGAAAGGAGAAACGCAGATTGAACGCACGTAGCTCCTTGCGACATTTGCTGTTTTAGTTCAGCAAAGTGTTTAGACTTTGCTGGATATAATGTGTAAAATATGTAATTTTCTCAATAAGTGTCTGCTTACTGGATGCATCGTGTAATATATGTAATTGCTGTGCTCCTAATTAATATATTAATACATGCTCACGAGGACTACACGAATTTACCTGTTTCATCAAGACACGCCCATCAACATACTTCGACAAAGTGTTTACTCGGGGACAAGGAGCGTTCAGAGAATCTCCCTTATCTGGAACGAACCCCTTTGAGGTCCGTCCACTTCGGAATTCCCAAGGCAAAACTTCGATGCCGGGGACAACGATATTTGTGGATTCATTCGCTAAAACTGCGCTTTATTGACCAAGCTTCATTCGCAGATTCTTAATTGCCGCTCCGGTTCTAATGGAGCCGAGGAGTGTCTCGATGTAGGTCAGACCTTTCCTCGGCGATTAATTTGCCGCTGAAATTCTGCTCGAGGCCTGAGACGTTATCAGCTGCGATAACGTTTGGAAAAGTCGCTCCTGCCGGGACGCGCTTTGCTAGGACGAGAGGCCGCGGAAAGTTTAGAGAACTTAGGGCGGAAAGTGCGAGGATGAATGTTTGCGTAAACAGCGGCGTGGAAATTGGGATTGGAGTAGAAAGAAATCTAAGAGGCGTGGTGGCTGGCTGCAGAGAGGGGGGAGGGGGCGGTTTGTTTATCGCCCGAGGGAGGCAATATGTCTTGGAAAAAAAGAAGGGAGAAAGGAGAAGGAAGAAAAAGAGAGCCACGAGGTTTGGCATTAAAAATCTGCACACACTTTAAGCCAAACTCAATATCCTTGTACAAACTAATTTCCAGCGTCTACCGGCGCGCGATAAAAATACCTCAGACTTTCAAACTCGAAAGTATTCAGCCTCGAGGGGCCGCGATGTAATCTTATAATTTCCTTTACACGTCGTTATTAACTTTTATATACATATATATATATCACCGTATATTGGACTCGCTTACTCTCGATCCTTCACTAACCTTTTTTCTACCTAATACCCCACATTATTCTCGTATATTATATATTCCATCGATGAAGTTATTCTTGGACGAAAGGAACCTTGAAAGATCTGGTGGAAACTCGAGTATGTGTCAGGAATAAAGAGCGAGTTCTTTTCATAATGAGAACTCGTGCCAATTCACACTCCTCATTACTACTCTTCATTGATACAATTAAAGACTTCCGCTTCACGCATCACCGCGAAACGCCTCTTTGCTTCCTAATACATCCAGAAACCAAGTAAAAACGAACCCTTCCTCATTACTCTCTTCGCGAAAGTCGCATGGAACTTTGAACAAAGTCATACGAACTTTTCCTCGAGATTTTCCTCAAGGTCACACGGCGTTATTATCGAACAATCACTCTCCTCGAACTCACATGGAATTTTCAACGAAGTCGTACAACGTTTTTCTCCTACTCATACCTCCTTTCCCTCGAAGCCTTATCGCTTCATTAACGAAGTCCCACGGAGTTTTTTTCTTCAATTCATACTCCTCCTTCGGCAATACTGTACTTTTATTCCTACGGAATTTCGGTGAAAGCCGTACGGAGTTTTTATCCAATCTGTGCGTCGTTTTGATCAAAGTCATACGGCGATATTCGTTCACCGCGGTTTCTCGTTAGTCAGCTTATCCGTCAGAATCGATGACTGGCAACCGCCACGGACCAATTTCGCACCGCAACCAGGAAAACGGCGCGGCTCGCACCGGAGCGTGGCTCGTGGGCCTCGTTCGTTAGGCAGAACGTCGATCGGTAATTAAAAGTTTTTGCGAACCCGATAAGAATTCCGCTGAGCGATCTCATTGCCATTCCGCTCAACGGACCATGCGGAATTCTTGGTCCGTGGCGATTCAAGGAACATCAGTATTCGCGAGGAATTTGATCCGCATCTATCGACGACGTTACATCCATTATCCGGATAGCCGAAGTTGTTTAGTGATTTTCCTTCGCGCCACTATTGAAATTATTATGAGCCATGTTACAGGGTCATACTTATGGTGTAACCTCTGTAATACACAGTTTGAACTTCATTTTTTTTTTTTTTTCATTTAACATTCGTGACTCAAAGCTTGACTCTCATCTTTTTTACGAAGTGGCTTTTGTGTTAAAAAAAATCATGATGATAACATAACCTTTGTAACGCAAAGCTCAATTTTCATCTTTTCTAAGAATTGGACTTGTATAGCTTAGAATAAAAAGCAACAAAAATATATTCTCCATTTTCCATGTAAATTCACACCTGCTCATTGTCTAACTTTCTATTAAAAGAAAACGCGCTTAATTTACCTGAATATCGCGCCGGAGTGTATATACGTACAAAATGCTTATAACGACAGAGAGAATACAAAGGCAATTGGTACGATAAGAAAAAGAAAAAAAATAAAATAAGTATACAAAGTGTAAGTGAGGAAAGGAAATATTTCTCTCCGTCAATCTCCGCGACGAGGCTCGACGTGGGAAGAAAAAAAAGGGGAATAGAGGAAGAGGACGAGGATTCTCATGCATGGAAAGGGAAGCTGACTGCGAATAAAGGTGAATCTTCGAGCGTACCTTACCCCCGCTTTTTATTTTATGCATCAGATGCAAAATCTCGGAACGAACGTCCGTCCTACGAGTTTTGTTGCGAGAGGCGCGCCCTGTTATTCGAGAAAAATACCGATTCCGGTTAAAGGGGTGAGAGGGGGGAGAAAATGGCACGGCGGGAATGCGAATCGTCGAAAGGGAAGAAAGGGGAGGAAAAAAAGGAAATACGTCAGACTGCCGACGTTTTGTAGGAGCTTTTTCGGCTGCACGCGCCTTCGTTTAATTTACATACGTACTTCGGCACTTGGCAAGCGCTTCCTGCAAAAAGGAGCTTCCCAATTTGCCATTCATCGAGGTAATCGCACGCTCGCTTCGAGCATCGCGCGAGGAACTCGAGATGCGAATAATACGTGATTGCCCGTTCATTTCTTATCCCTTGCGCAGTAATGCTGATGACGTATTCGATTGGGTAGCAAAGTTAATGCGAACAGATTGCAATCGTACATTCTGGTGCGGTAAATGGGGTTAAAAGTTGCACGAGGGAAGTACGTCGGCGTGTGCCTGTGGCATTTTGTAAAGTGAAATGTCGACGACGTTTCGAACTCTACCGCGTGCTCATCTTCGAGACACAATTTTCGAGAGATTCTACGCGTTTGTGAAGAGAAACAGTGTTTGGTTTTAATACGGGAAAATCGAGTAAGCGAGGTAGACGATGCGCTCCTTACGAGCAGAGTGGTTCTACATTGATTCTCATGTATAATTTAATATATATAAGTCGTTCTCGCATAATTATACTTAAACAATAGTTTTAATTAGTACTTCTTATACTTCTATGTCCATGACTGTAATGTATTGCATTCGGATTACATGGCGTAATACCGTTAACAATTGGAAAGCAATATAGGTATTTCCTTTTGAAACGAGGCTTTACTAGGAATAGTTATTATAAACAGTATTCTGCATCTGTCAATAATCGTCGAATGTATAGAATGCATAGAAAATATTTAATTCAACATTTTCATTTACATGAAAAATAATATATAAAAGTAATTTAGAAATAATTTATATGAATCGATTTATACGGAAATTTATGTGGAAATAGATTTCTTTGCTCTCCAAAGACGAGGGAAGTAAATATAAATTAATTACGTGCAACATTAGATTTAGATGTATCTCTAGTCTTCGTGCGAAACGAGGCTAAAATTCATCAACTTCAGTTGATTCGGTTTAATTGGACGCCTTCGAGAAGCACGTAGATTCAAGGTAATATAACTCCGCGCGCATAAGTATTTCGAGACGCCAATTCGACGTGCGTTTATAGCAACTTTAATGCGCCTGGGAGTATCCGCTGCCTGAGATCCGTAAAACAGATGTCCCGCTAAAAAGTTTGATATTCAAGGCGCTATTAATTAACTTTATACGCTTTTATCATCGCCCGCCCCGGGCTTTATGCGGCGAAATTAAAATTACCCGGACTAATTAATTACTTTTAGATCAAATAAAACTTTAAACCAACGAGGAACGAGCCGCGCTTGACCCTGAGCTGGCGTTCATTTCGTTTCAAGAGTATTGCCACGTAAGTCTACGAAAAACTATTAACAACATTCTATTATCGAGCATTTTTCTACGCTGAAAACCTTATCGACGCAGATTATACTTATCGAACTTTTGTAGAATTCTCCAAATATAACCGAAGAATTGGCATATCATCGCTTTTTATGCGTATCCATTGCTCAAAACAAGAATAATTTTCGTTTACCGTAACTCATTTGTTTAATTACTTTCCAAAGAGAACTCAAATACGACAACTTATTATGCGCATCTACACGCTTTTTCGCGTATACCAGTCGCAACATGCATCTATTAATTAAGCTAGAATCATTTGTGTAGAGCGTAACTTGTTCGTGTAACTAATTATCTTAAGGCTCTATTACTCTCCAAATCCTGCGTGCGAAGCAGCGCGTTATGCAATGTCGTAACTTTAACATTCCTCTCTTGTTTTCAGCTCGCTCGAGCCGCGCGTAGCTTTTTGCATTTGCTGTCCGTACTCAGATCTCGTCGAACGTGGAATATTAATTGGCCGACACCGTGCAGCGAGTGGGCCATGACTAATGGACCACGAATGCAGGCCGGATCGCGCGTTGATTTCAATTGTAATGCACTTTTCGTGTACGTTACGCCGTGCAAACGCGCAATTAAAACGGAGATTAATTATATACCAGTCCGCGGCGTGATGTGGGTAAGCCGTGTTTGGTTTGCGCTTTATTATCACGCGGATATCCGACGTACGGAGCGAGGAGCCGAGGAAATGCACACTCGACCGCGAAGTAGAGGGAATACTCGTTTCCACAGAGGTTCAAATGTTTTTCCCCACTTCGCACGCAGCCCCGCCATTTTTAATGCGCGATTCATGCGAAGAGATCGAAAGGACGAATCGGGATCCTCGACGCTCGCGTCTCGCGCCAAGAAAGCAAATTTTAAAATTAAACAGAGAAACGGATAATTCTGTAATCTCTAATAAATATAATCAAATTCTAGTTATATAATTATTTAAATAGATCATTCTATAATCTCAAACATTTTCAATGGTGCGGTTATCGGATCTTCCATTAATTTTGGTACATTAATAACACCGATAATTTGACTGATCAGCTTTGGGGATATATCGACAATAATCTCGACCATAACAGCGAATTAATTGATTTGGTAAATATTCATTTCGAGAAGCACTCGATACCGAAATTCCATCCGGCGAGATCAGGCTCGTTAGCAAGACACATTTCGCCACGATTCAGAGGCATACACTTGATTCTCTCGATCGGAACAAACCCTGCGTGTTTTTTTCCACGATCAAACATCCCGTCCGACACAGGGCCCATTTACATAAGCAGCCAGGCCGTGGTATAAATTACACCGCCCAAGATCGCGGCAGTAGATGGGCCCTGGTTTAATTTACAATCATATACTCACAATGATTAATCTTCCTGATTGACGCAACAGAAATATCGTTAGCGGATGTATAAGCAGGACGGTGAATTCCATTAACCTGGAGACGGCGGCCAGGGATAGCAAGACGCTGGTTAATGTTATGAGTAGCGTTAGTTCAAACAATCCGAGTATCGTCTGGAATGTCAGAGAATTGTCTTCTGAGAGTGCGCTTCCAGAAGTACAGTTATTTCGCCCACGTTGATAAACGGAATATCGAGCGAGAGGCGCAGCGAGAAGCGCGTTTCTGGTTGCAAAGAAATCCCCGATTTAGGAATAGACTCGTCGTGGGAGGATCGCAAAGTGTCTCGAGTTGGATCATCGCGACCCATCACGTTTTCTTGCGTAGGAGCTCGGGGAGTATAATAAACGTAATTTCGTTTGGGGCCAGTTTATAATCTCCTTACCGTAAAGACGTTAAATTTAATTACCCACAGTCGTAAGTCTCAATTTAATCCATCCGAGGCTAATTTTTTTTCGCCACTCCATACGACCGTTTTACGAGCGATGGCCACTGAAACGACTTGGCCCAGTGTCCCTCTAAAATTTCTTCGAACCTTTTGTCCTGGCATAAAATCTCCGATGGATTAAATGGTCGTATTATATGTCGGTATAAAAGAAGGAAACGATCTCGAATTTAGAGCGAACATATCCTCGGTCATACCTTGGTTATCGAAGATCGTAAAGCACGCGTTATTATGGGGCTGAGGCAATTTTTCGAAAAAATCATTTACCGTTTATTTGAACCAGTAGTCCTAGCGTTACTGATTAGTGTAATTCGTTGTGGATCGCGCGGGAAGGTTTGGCGTGCTAAAAGCTAACTACAAACAAACGCAGCAAACGTAAGAAACACACCTAAGTTTAAGTACAAAAAGCAAACGCAATAAGGAACAAAGCAACTTGGATTTAGTTTCACTTTTCCATCCCTTGATTATCGAAAATTGTACCAAAAATACACTAATACAAAGATCAAGCGGTTACTCTAAAAAGTGTTCGACCTATTATCTCGAGTTCCAGCGTTAAAAATTACTGCAATTTATTGCGGACCACGTTTGAAAGTTTGGCGCGCCAAGGTTAACTATGAGCAGACGTGAAAAATATACCAAAGCTTCGATATTAAAGCCGAGCGCGATAGCGAACCAGTAAGGTAAAGGTAGTAAAGCAGCTCGGTCGCGGTTTTATTTATTATTCTATTTGCGTCTTACGCAGAGAATCGTCATTTCCAGTTTGCCAGCCGAATTGTTCGCATTCCCCCGATTTCACCGATACGTCGACGACGGACGATTCATTTCTCGCCAGCTCCGATTTTTCTGGGACCGGCGCGTCGAATTCTCCGGCCGGAAAACGCCGAATGGGATTTCGCCCGGCAAAACCGAATGGAATTTGTATTCCGCCGTTTGCACGCCGTTCGACAGATGACACTTGACACGCCTCGTGGGAGCTCCTCGCGAAACAGGCGAATCGCGGACTCCTTCCGGACTTTTCGCCTCCAGCTTCAGCTCCCTCCTCCTCCTCTCTTTCGCGTCCTGACGAATTTTCATGAAATTATGACGGAGACTGAGGAAAAGTTTGCGAATGGATTACATCAGCATCAATTTTTTGTTGTTGTCGTTGTTGTATTTCCGGCATCGACTACTTTGGTCATTTTGTCGATCGATTTTTTTTTATCGAAGCAATGATTAATACGCGAGATATTCTTTCGTTTTGAGAATCCGTTGGTTGTGTTTTGTATATAGGGTATCTTTGCGCGATGTTTTATTGAAGGTAATGCATATTGATTTATTCAGGAGATTTGCAAAATTGGTAAGATCGGAGTTATTTTGTCTCTAGCTTGAGCTTGTTCCTCTTTTTCTCTTTCGCGTCCTGACGAATTTTCATGAAATTATGACGGAGACTGAAGAAAAGTTTTGCCTTGCCTTGAAAGGCTGCTGATCGTATTTTGCGAATGGATTACGTCAGCATCGATTTCTTTTTATCGAAGCAATGATTAATACGCGAGATATTCTTTCGTTTTGAGAATCCGTTGGTTGTGTTTTGTATATAGGGTATCTTTGCGTGATGTTTTATCGAAAGTAATGTACAATGATTTATTTATCTAAGAGATTTAGAATATCTATAATATCACAATCCTGCCATTGTTTTGTGCAAAATTTGGATACTTTTTGTACGCTGTTTGTGCACGTTGATTATAAATTCTTAGATCTCCTGCTGAGATTTTATAAAACTCTAAAAAGGCACCAGCGGAGTCGAGGTATTTCAAGCAAATTTATTTTGCAATATTATCAAGCGAAAATTTCCGATCTTGGACGAACGCTCGCGTACGCTTTGCACTTGAGAAATTCTGATGGGAGCTTTCCCGTTGGAATGAAGTGCTGAGAATTGGTTGCTTTCGCGCGTACCAACGCGGATTTGCACGTTGAAAATGAAAGCCCCGAGTTCCATTGCGCCCCATATAAATATGCATTAAAACGCGGTTCGCGTAAACTCAGTCGGTTAAAAAGAACGAAGGAGGCAGTGCTCGAGCTTGTCTCGCGCAGGCCACGCATAAATACGACCTTTGATCAACGAAATACCAGACATTTTCCATCCATTATTACGTCGCATTAAAACGCATTGATTTAATTATTCGCAGCAAACTCGAAAAATAAAAATCCCCCTTCGGAGTTATTGCCATTTTAATTTTGGAATTAGTAGAGAAACGAATAACGAGAGATGACGAAATAATTTCGACGATATACTTCCATATTTATTCGTCGATTTCTACGCATCAAAACAACAAAACTATTGTAATTTATGATAATAGCAGCCAGAAAGCAACAACAATATCGTGATCAAAGCGATGAAGTTACAGAGTTTCGAAATTCGCAATTCGATGAATGCTACTGAAGCGATAATCGTAAATGCAAATACGTGGATGAGGTAGGAACCGTAGTATAACAAACAGTAAACCAATCAAGGACCTATCCACGGGATCTAACTGACAAAGCTACGGAGCTTAGAACTCCGTGGTCTCATAATCGCTGTTTAAGCGATCAATCGTAATGAGAAAACGAAAACCAGGCAAAAAGCGTAACAGTAAACCAACCAAGGATCTATTCGTGCGATCGAACCCACAAATTTCCAGAGTTGCGAACTTCCCGTTTTCATATCCACTATTAAAACGATAATCGTAATGAGATGCAGAAACTAGGCGAAAACCGTGCTACAACCAACAGTGGACCAACCAAGGACCTATTTATACGATCAAACTGACAAAGCCCCGGAGTTTCGAATTCGAGGGTCCCGCAACCGCCATGGAAGCGTTTCGCGATGATCGCAAAAGGAAACCAGAGAACTACGTGCGAACCGTGATATAACGAGTGGCGAACTTATCCCGGTGCCGGGAGCGGTAATGGGATCAAAGTGACAAAGCTGCAAAGCTGCGGACACCGCGGTTTGGCAACCGCGATTGAAACGTTCTACGGTAATCGCGAAGTAATTGCCGCACGTCGAATCCGCACTGTAGTCCGCCGAAGCCGCACATTTCTCCCGATGAACCCTGCGAGCGGTTTCACTCTCTCGTGATCCAATTTCACGCGCGAGGTTATCGATTAAGAACGAACGAGGGCCACCGTGTTTTCGCCGATTGCACGCAGAATCGAATTATTCCCGGAGGACGAGCGGTGAGAATTTTCCGTACCAAAAGCGTTACCTTTTTTTGGTGCCGTTTACAACCGCCGATGGCGCCATTTGGCGCTGTTTTTTGCTCGGCTCCTAATTGCCCGCAAAAATCCAACGGTGGAAAGAGTACGGCTGAATTTGTCCAGCAATTTGGATGAGAAAAGAGAAGAACAGGAATTAGTAATACGATCAAGAGGTGCGTTTTGATTTTTCGGATTTTTTCTTCGAGGCTATTTTTTTTTTGTATTTATCTGGTTAGTAATGAATCGTATGAGCCTATTTTTTCTAGGTATGAAAATTGGGCGTACGCGTTAGTTTCGGCGGTACTCTCTTTTTTTTCCACCCTTAATCAGATACGTTCGTATCGTTAAAAATAATGTTCGGAGCAACGCGGTCGTTATATTAATGTCATCCTGCCCCCCTTTCCACGCAATTACGGTGAAATTTGAAGCGTTATCATTATTTTCAAAGGGTGCCACCAGGCGTTGTGCAACGTACGAAAATGCGCCGCGAGAGGAGTCGATGAGATTTATCTTATGCACGCTCCCGATTACATCACGGTGGTCGAATTTTCCATGAAAATCGAGGATGGGCGTACAAAATTCCAAAAGGTAAGCAAGAACTCGCGAATAATCGTTTCGAATTTGGACGGTGATTTCAAGGGAATCACAAAGCGTTTGAACAAATTCGAAGTATTTTAGAATTACATCTTCAATCTGCAAACCGTACTTTCCTATAGTACTTTGCAAAAAGAAGTACCTAACCAATGTGCACGCTGTGCATAAATTAAAAATGTGCGCAACATGCAAGAGTAAAGGACGAAGATAAACACCGTAATACGAGATCGCGTCTTTATTAAAACACACGCGTTTACGTCAGCACACACCGAACAACGTCTCACACACTTCTCGCTCAATCACTCTTCGCGAATTCCCAAGTAAAAACGCGTTCAATAAATAAATAAAGTCGTTTCAACAAGAAAATCAACTCATAACCTCGCGCCACCGCGCGGCAATTTGAACGTAATAAACGTACCTACGACTCTAGTCAAGTTAACGCACGAACAACTTCTTTTCCTAGCTGCTAACCAACAAATAACAAACGCGAAGTCATCGATCAAGAAAATCAACGCATATCTAAGCAAAACATCGCGAGGCTCTTAGTACGAACATAACGCTTCCACGAATCTCGCGTAATATCCTCGAGAAACTCCCTTAAACCGGGCGCCATAAACGATACGCGCCATAACCTAGTCCAGCCTAGAAAGCCAATAAATAATTCCCTCGAGTGCCTCCTCGGGAGCTCAGGAGTACAAATTTCAAAGCGAGCAAGAGTTTCGCGTCGATGCGGAGCTAAGGAAGAGGCGGAGAAAGAGAATGTGAGCATCGTCTAATTCTCCACTGGTGCAACGTCCTCCTCAAGCTTGTCGCCCTTCTTTTCCTCGGCGTCGTCGATCGCCTCTGGCTGCGCCTGCCCCTCCCCTTCTTCCCCCTCCTCCCCCTCCTTCGCCGCCAGCTGACTGGCGTCCGCTTCGCGCGGAATTTTTCTGTTGGGCGTCGAAGCTCCGCTGTTCCTCGCGTTGAACACCTCGATATTCTCGGTCCATTCGTATGTCGGTCGTTCGTCGGCCAGGAAGAAGGTCGACTGGGGAGGTTGGAAACCGATCCTGTAGCTACCGATTCCTGGGGAGGTTTGAACGCCGCTCAGGAACGAGCCGGAGGTCAGGCCTCTGATTGGTGGAGGCGCGACGCCATAGTCGTCGTTCCAGCTCTGGTAGATGCTCCTGGATCGTAGGCCATCGTTCATCTGGAAAGATATTGTAGGAAGTGTTTTTTTTTTTTTTAATTCCTTCTTAACGCTGATTGATAAAGTCATTTGGACTGGGATTTACTGTTTAATCTGGGTTTTGAACTAGTGGAGCTAGAGTGTACATATCACATGGAAAAAGTATCAGTAATGGGTGGGGTTTGAACCTGGGTGTCTCGCGTGGAAGTCGGAGCTTGTATCTACTACACTACTGTAGCTCTTCTAAGTGACTTCTTTCTGTGTTTATAATCAAGTGTTTAGATCGTGTAATCAAACACGACGACTTTTATACGTGGTATCACTTTCATGATAAAAAATGAACACGAAAAGCGGCCTTGAAAAAATGACTGATAATAAAGTAAAGGCGGTGATCGTTTGAATTCTTCAATTTAACTTACGACGATTGTATAATCATCGTGATTTTGATATCTATATTAAAGTTATTAAAGTAATTAACATAATCAACAGTGGCTCGAATATCGCATGGAATAAAGAACCCCGAGGTATCTCAACTTTGCAAGTCTCAAACTTCGAGAAATTCAAAAAGTTACGTTTCAGGAGGGAGAACTAGATCTTTCACGATACAAGACACGCGGATAGGTCTTCAACTTATGAAACTTCCCCGAGATGCCCCAAAGATAGTAATTAAACGGGTATCCAACGAGACGAGGAACATAATATTCCAGGTATATCCCAGCACATTCCCGGAATCGATCAGTAGGTGAACTCCATCGAGCAAAGTCCAAGATCAAGTGCCTTGTTCTCATAATTAACCGTTCCTCGGGAAGAGGCTGCGGAAAAACAAGCTTAATATTTATGAAGAAACCGGGGCGTTGAATATGAAATTCGATGCTGGAGCCGGCCAAGGTTACGGACGCGAAACCCTCGGAGGGGGAGAAAAGAAAATTATTCTCCAATGATACTCCGTCTTAATACGGATCTTTCAAAAGGAATTTTAATATATTCATGGTGCATGCATTATTCATAAAGCGGGAGCAAAGGATTTACAAATAATCCCCGAGGATGGCCCTGGCCGTCGTTCATTGTGACCGACGGTGACAATACAAAAGTGACTCGTCCACCTGTCCTGCCCTGGCGTCTGATATTTTCGCCGTGCTCGAAGCCACCGCGAAAAGCTTTTGTTTCGCGCCGGCTCTTTGTCGAGCATCGGCACGCCCGTGTAGTTTGGCGAAAGAAATTTATTTCCCCGGTGGTGGCAGCTTCGAGCGGGGCGACTGTAAGAGGATTTCCACGCGGAATACCGCCTCGTCACGCGCAAACATTTTTGCCCTCGATTTTTGTCGTCTTGCCATTCAATGGGGCTTATCGAGGAAGACGCGCTTTATGACCCGACGATTCTCTCGACGATCCTCCTAAATCGGCAGCGCGTGCTTCCTCGGCCGCTCTTTCGAAACAGCGCTCGCCAGGCCGTGCCCCTTCGAGAGCTACCCTGCCCGCTACGCACGCTGCTCGACATATTCCATTTTAAGAGATGGAGACACTATGGTTTATATTCCTCCATGTTTCTACGTACGATTTTAAGATGTACTTTCTGGAGGAAGAGTGTCGTATGTTATGTGTATCGTCGAGGAAATGGCCTATCGGTTTATCGTGAGTATCCACGAATCGAGTCCTTGCGAGTCTGCGGATACCCGTGGTCTTCGAAGGAAGCGTTTTTGCGAGGGAATTAATCGAGCGCTGATCGAGATTATCGAGGAAATCGGACATTTTCGTACGAGGGTTGTAGGAAGAGGTACTCGTTCTTAGCGTTAGATTTCAATTTTTATTCGTGAGTTGCAAATACATCGCAGTTGCCTCGACGGAAGCCTGCAGTTTTATCATACGACGGTCGTAACGTTGCGCCGCCCGATTTCCTCAACGAAGTCCCCGGAGATATTAACCGTTATACCTGTGCGTAAAATAAATAATTAAAAGGCAAATTGGAACTTTACGCTGGTTATTATATTACCCGGAAGAGGCATTCGCCTCACGGATTTCATATTCGAAGCGCGGCACGTTAAACCGATCCTAAAGGGACGTCTAACATTGTTCATAGTACCTTTCACAACCCCCATATTTTGCACGGAATTATCTAATTAATTCCCTCGTCGCCAAGAGTTTATAATAAAACTTGAAACACGTGTTCTTTCACTCGATCCTCGAAGGCTTAATTAATCCACCAACAGAGCCACGTTACCTCGAAGAAACCTTCGTTACTGCAGTTGCAAACGATTTCGCAAAAGCACAGAAAAAGAAATGGAGAAATAGTTCCATAAGAATATTCCATCTAAAGTATCATTCGCGAATTCTAAATTTCGCCTGAATTTCACGCTCTTCCTAATAACACTATGGATGGATAACGAATTCTCATACCTCCTACAATATCTCTTCGTATTATTTACAACCCCCCTTTCCCCAGTATCATTTACAACCTTCAGATCTACCCTGTACTCCCTCACGATCTGATCAAACCCCGACGCTTTTCAAACTACTCCCTCGCAACGCTCAGGCCAGCCCTATAAGTTTCGCCTCAGTGAGTCACCGGTACTCACCTCTCCGATCCCAAGTCCAGAACGAGCGACCTGCGTGTTGACAGCGACGGGCAGCGAGTTCGAGTTGACGATGCTGGGATTGCAGTGGACCATCAGGGGAGCTCTCGAGGCAGGAGCCGGCGAGGGGTACATGACGATCGGCAGGACGTTGCTCTTGTGATGATTACGGAACATGGCACCCATGGACCTATCCCTCACGGCCATAGCGCGGACAGCGTCCATGGATCCATCGTCGGATGACCTGAACGTGACCTTCTGCGGCTTGCAGGTGCACTCTGTCAGGAGTGCTTGATGATGACAATGGTGATTGGCCGTGGGCACTTGCACGATAGTTGCCAATTGGGGCCTTGGCGCTGGTTCCGGCACCAGCACCACTGGATTGGGCTGCACGACGACCATCTGCTCGTTGCAGGCTGGGGCGACTGGCAGCACGTTCAGGGTCTCGGTGACTTCTGGCATCGGCTGAGGCGGTTGGACGATTACCTGCGCTGGCTTTGGGCGCTCTGGCTCTGGCTCGAAGCGCTCAGGTTCTGGAGCTGGCGCTGGCTCAGGTGCTGGTGCCGGGGCCGGTTGGACGATGTTGAGAGTCTGGGGGGGCTGAGGAGCGGGCACGATGTTGAAGGTTGGGCATGGCTGCGCGGGCGGTTGGACGATCTGGAGGTGTTGGACGGCTGGAGGGGCGGGCTGGGCAGGCGGGAGGACGATGCTGGCGTGGGTTGGCTGAGGAGCTGGCTGAGGAGCTGGTTGGACGATGCTCAGGGTCTGCTGGGCGGGCTGGGGGGCTGGCTGAGGGGCTGGGAGGATCTGGACGGTCTGGGTCGGCTGAGGAGCTGGCTGAGGAGCCGGTTGGACGATGCTCAGGGTCTGCTGGGCGGGCTGTGGGGCTGGCTGAGGAGCAGGGAGGATCTGGACGGTCTGGCTTGGCTGAGGAGCTGGCTGAGGAGCCGGTTGCACGATGCTCAGGGTCTGCTGGGCGGGCTGTGGAGGTGGCTGAGGAGCTGGCACGATGTGCACGGTTTGGGTTGGCTGGGGAGCTGGCTCAGGGGCTGGCTGGACTATGCTGAGGGTCTGGGTCGGTTGGGGTGCTGGCTCGGGAGCTTGCTGAATGATGCTGAGAGTCTGGGCGGGCTGAGGAGCTGGCTGAGGAGCTGGCACGATCTGAATGGTCTGAGGCGGCTGAGGAGCTGGCTGGGGTGCTGGCTGGACGATGCTCAGAGTTTGCGGGGGTGCTGGCTGCAGATGGACGTGCGTAGGCTCGTGCTTGTCCTTGCAGTCGCAGGGCACGCGAGTTGGCTGAGAGGAGCCAGGCCGGATCTCCACGCAGAAAGTCGTCGTGGACTTCTTGGCTCTGTCCTTCTCACCGCCGGACTCCTCGAGCTTCAGGGCGCCCTTCTTGTCGAGCTTCGACTCGCTGATCAGCGACTTCTTCTCGGCGATCTTGGGCGCTGAAAGCGCCTGGTCGAGCGCCAGGGCCAGCAGGAGGAGGGCGAAGCTCAGGTTTAGACGCATCGTGGATCTCGATCGTTTGGAACTCCGTGTCGGACTGTGAAGAACCGTCGAGGCGGCCGCGTTTTTAAGGGGATTTCCTTGCATTGCCCTGCTAAGACTGCGGCGCGGAGGTATGCGGATTTCGAAATTGCTCACGCATCGAAAACACGTAACCGCGCTGACACTATGGGATTGTTGGGGCTTATTGGGTCAACATTGGCATGCGAGGAAGTACGAAACGTGCGTTTGGACTTGTTACACTTTGTTTAGGATGTGCGATTTGCAATGTAAACCTAAGTTTACGCGGATACTCGCATGTCCTTGCGTAATCGACGATCTCGTTTAACGCAGGAGAACTTGGGTTTTTGGTCGTTCATCCGAAATTGCTTTCTCTTCCTTTTTTCTTTTTTTACATGAAAATGTAAATGATAATTAACTACACGACCGAGGAAAAATAAACGCAAGAGCGGTTGTATCGATTTCCCGGAGAAATAATTTGCCCCCGTTTCGAAAACGTGAATTCGAGCGAAGCCAGAAAATGATATTGTCAACTTTCGTACTATGCTTGATTGCGAGCATTGCAGAAAAATAATTTATTTTCTGTTTTACGCTTTATTAAAGCCACTTGTTTATCCAGGGAAATTAATACAATTTTAAAATCGTGCTTTGCCGTCGAAAATGAACGGAGGTTATTCATTTTCATTTTCCACGCAATCTGCCGCGGAATATTCATTAGAGAAATATATGCATTATTAGCTTACGTCGCACTGATTATTAACGCGTATAATAAATCAGGTAAAAAGTCTGCTTATTGTGCTTTCAAATGGAGGGGAAAACTGAATGGCGGCTAACGAAGGCACGATTCGAATGTCCTGAGTAGACGCCGCCTGGATGAGAAAAAAGGAGGGCCTTAATGCATAAAGCCATTAGGCTCCTACGCTTCATTTCAATCCAATAATTCCTTCTCCAATTTCGAACGACGCGCATGCGCACGCGAGGCTGTTAATTGGAAAGACACGTCCGATTACCAGCGCCGATTTAATTGGCGTTGCTTAATTACGCGTCGGGGATATAGGATATCGCGGCCGCGTTTATATTATAATACCAACAGATTGCACACGATCGGGGAACGAAACGGCGAAATAATGAGTTTACTCTAGCAAATGGGCAAACTGTAATCCCCCTGAGTGCTCGCAGTTTTAAACGCAACCTTTCGTACCTTCAGGAACTGCTTGCAATTATAAAACATTATGACATGCCCGCCAAGTGTCGTTATCATTATCGCCGCATAAGAGCCACGTATATTGCCATCGTACAGCAGGGACTTAAGGCGGCGGCGAAATTTGTCAGATAAGGATTTAATTCGCTTAATGCCTGTCAGCGTAATGTAAAAATTACGCGCTCCACTCCGTCGGTTGGGAACTCCTCGGGAGATTCTCCTGACACTCTGACCCATTTCTTATTGCTTCGAATGTAAAAACTATACGCCGTTGTTCTGCTTACGCTACGGATTCTTCGTGCGAAGCTATTTGGACTAAATTTCGCAAACCAAACTCGTTTTCCTCCAGCAAAGCGTTTTTATTTTATAACACCGGATCTCGATGCGATTCACGCCTTGCACCGATTACGGAGACTTTAAAATATACTCCATACATATCGCTATGTTAATTCAGCTTTGATTCAGCTTTGATTAATTCCTGGAAAGCGAAAGGTGCTTCGCGAAGGGAAATAATTCAGGGATACTCGTTTTTTATTGACCAATCGGGAGACGAATGGAGCGGCGGGGATATTTGAGTAAAAAAGGAGAAACAGACGTGGAGAGTAAGCGAGTAATAATCGACGTGGAAAAAGGGCGCTGGTTTGCGCAGTTCTGCAGGTCACCATTGGATTCGACGTATCCTGGGTGTATAAAACCCAAAACTTCGAAGCCCATTAGCATTTTTCCCATCGATTAATCCGCCGAGCACCTTCTTCTGAGCCGAGCTCGTATGACCGCACCAGCCTCCCGCAAAACACTGGGCGCATTAATACCCAGAGGCCATAACTCATTCGAAACGAACTCTGTCAGGATCAATTCGCCAGGAAATGCAAATCGGTTCTTCTTGCGCCGAGACCGAGAACAGTTTCAACCGTGTAAACGTCGCGAAAAGCTCCACGGTTTTGTTCATCGTCCTCCATACATAATACAGACCGACTTTTCTCCATTACTTAACTCGATTGCCCAACCACTTTATTATTACTGGACCTTAACGAAAAGTTCTACCTGATTTTACTCCTAAGATCTCGGATTTTATTCATGATACTTGATTTGGCACCAAAAT
Organism: Ampulex compressa; assembly: GCA_038496175.1. Classification (NCBI taxonomy): domain Eukaryota; kingdom Metazoa; phylum Arthropoda; class Insecta; order Hymenoptera; family Ampulicidae; genus Ampulex; species Ampulex compressa. Next base: position 5,513 of record JBCFXI010001960.1, on the reverse strand, counting down.
TTCCTCGAATAAGATTTTTTTCCCTTCAAAGAGATCGTAGGTTTCTTTTTATACCGACTTCTGGGGTTGTTTGTATTAGAAACTGTTTCCTCGAGATGCAAATATTAATTATATTAATTGTAACTTTATTTCGAGGGTCTCGCAATAGCGAGTGTTTTCACAGTAAGAAAAATACCATTCGAGTTTTTCTTCGATCAGATTTCATTTATTTTACATCAACAGCAATTCACGAGGTAGGAAGACATTAGGGGGAAGGATGAAAACGCATGGGAAAACAATATATACACGTGTGCCCGCCAGGGGTTACTTGTTAATTAATCGAGGCGCACATGCACGCTCCCGCTTCCTCGTAGAGGTGAAATTAGAAATTCTAGACGAGGAACGGATCGGTAGCGAGCAAAGCCTGGAGAATTCGCGGCTTGTGCCTCGAGCAATGGTACAAATCTCCTTAAGACCGTCCTCAAACCGCAGTCGTGCCCTCCGACGAGATCTCCACGATCGTTGCTTCCGTCGCCTCGATCTCTGGATTCTCGACGTCTTCCATCAGCTCAGGTTCCATATCCGGCGCCCCCTCCGCCCCCTCCGGCCCCGCTCCCTGATCATCCACGGCTCTTTCGTCGATCGACCTTTCCTCCTCGACGACCTCTCCATTATCCACGAGATGGCTCCTCGATTCGTTCTCGATCTGTACATTCCCCGGATTTGCATCCTGGAGCATCCTCTCCTGCTGGACCGCAGAGTCGCCCTCGTCCATCCTGGATCGCTCCTCGCTTTCGAGCACCTTTGGTCCCTCCACCTCCCCCCGCGCCCTCCCCTGGAAATCCAGGTCCACAGGTGGAGCCTGGTGATTATATCCATGGCTCCACTCGTAAGAACGATCTCTTCTGGGCTGGTGCTTCGAGAGTTGCTCGCTGATGAAGAGCCCGTCGGTTGGATTAATCGAGCGCTCGGGTGTACTCGGTGCCTGGATCAGCTCGAGACGCTCATCGAGCAGCGAGGGATCGTTCTCGTTTGCCAGGCGACTTGGTTCCTCCTGGTAAGACAGGAAGAAGTTTCCGCACGGCGGCTCGTTATTCAGTGCTTCGTCCTTCGCGGATGATCCGCCAGGAGCCGAGTTCGGGTTGAGAAGTTCCTGGCTGCGCGGATTCGAGCCGACAGGGTAATCGTTCCTGCTAAGACCCCGTGGATCAAAGTCCAGGGTTGGTTGTTCATCGGCTCGAGACGCTTCTGCGGGGATTGGCGCGCTTGATGGGATTCCGAGGGAGGCGAGGTCGATGGGACGCTCCTGGTGGGAGCCTGGAAGGCTGGGATTTGGGGTGTCAGGGCGACTCTGGACTCGGAGAGTCGATTGATCGAGGTTCCTATTCATGGTCAGACCCGCGAGCCTCCGTGGCTCGAAGGCTCGAGATATCTCGGTGGAAAATGCTGGAGTCGTGACCGCGGGGGTCAGGATTCCTCTTAGAGAGCGAAAGGGATTTTCGCACTTGTCCTTCGACGTTGGACCTCGAAGACTCGGAGCTTCATGGTCGTAACTTCGTGGAATTAACACCCTGTCATCCTCGTTGCCATTCGAACCAACGTGCCATTGATTCTCGAGAATTACGGGTACTTTTGAGAAGGATGCTGGAGTGAGAGCTGCTGGAGTAGGCCGAAAATCAATTTCTTTCGCGGGATCAAAACCAAAGGGATCCTCGGAGCTGTCGACCAGTCTCCGACCCTGGTAACTCGAGGTATCGCGATAGACGCTCCTGGAATCCGGCAGCTCGACGAGGTCGTTCCTTCCTATCCCACCCGCAAACCTCCGCCGCTCCATATCCCTAGGTCCTCCAACTATAAATCCTGAAGGAAACTCCGCGGGTGCCGATCGACCATCGATCCTTCTCAAAACTCGAAAGACGAATGGATTCTCAGAGTTGTTGATCAACATCTCGCCCCCACGACTCGATGCATCGCGATAGCCACCTCCTCTCCTGGGACCTGATAATCCAAGGACTCTATCCATTCCCATCAGACTTCCTCCTTCGACATCCCCCAATCCTTCAACCTTGAACGCAGTAGGAAGCTTAGTAGGACTCGATCGAGGGCCTTTTAAATTCCGCAGGTCAAACGCATCCTCGACGTTGCTGAAGGATCTCAGATTCTCACTGTTCGAGGCATGGAGGCTTCTCCTGGGATCAGAGAGTTCGAGCTCTTCAGGCTTCCAAGCTAGTTTTTGTCCTTCGAGCGCGAATCCAGAGGCGGCTGTTGCAAGAGCCGGGTGAGGATCGATCCCTCGCAGAGCGCGAGGGCCAAAGGGATCCTCGCGGTGGCATGCATTCGCGAATTTTCCCAGCGATCCGCTGGCAGCTCCGCCTCTCGATGGACCGGTCCTGGGATGACGGAAGATTTGCTGGCCGTACTGGGAGCCGTAATTCTGGCCCCCGACCGCGAAACTTTGCGGCTGCACTTCTCGATGCTCCCTCCCGGCCGACGGCTGCTGATATATCGCCCTTCCGTACCTGGGAAGCACAAGTGGATGGGAGTTACATTCGCCTTTCCCAACGGTTTCATTTCCTTCGAGAAAATGGCAAAGGAGTATACGCTGTTGTTTTAATTAAAGGAATTATCGCTCGTGGACGTATACGTAGTTATTGTGATTAAAGGAATGATCGTTAATCGCGGATTTATCCTTGCTCATTAATCGTTGATTTTGTTAATTATTTTAATTGAAGTAATAGTCATTGATCGCTGATTTATTGCTGCTGACTGATGGTTTGTTAAAATACATACATAGTTGGTTTAATTGAAGTAACGATCATTGATTGCTGATTTATCGTTACTCACGGATCGTTTGTTGAAAAATATGTAGTAACTTTAGTTAAGGGAGAGATACATACAGAAGCCTTCGGAATTCATGGCTTTCAGGAATTTTTTTTGGGAAGATGGACTAGTATTATATTTCTGTGAGAATTGGTATTCGGTTACACGTATTCTAAACTAAGGAAATATATTTTTTTTATTGCATGATAAAATAGAGTGTCTTTCTGACAGGTCGAAGGGCGGATTGTAAATTGGTGTGAGGTCGTTTGTTGAAATACAATATATGCAGTAACTTTAATTAAGGGAATAATGGTTGATCGCTCTTCTCGAATGACGTAATTCCCGCCGTTTTCCGTCATCCGAGATGATAAAGTTGCATACAAATTTTCAGATATAACTTATCCCAATGAAGGCGCTTTTAAAGTTCCTTCTTATATGTTTCGCGATATAATGTTATAGATAACAGCCTTTCAGTGTCGACGGAAAAAGTCGAACCTGAGCGAAAAGTGCCGAGCTAAACTAATATGGCGTGACAAAAAGTTTGAAAAGGGGTTATAAAGTTGTAGTTTCAAATGTTCGTTACAAAGTTTTAGAGGGACGTGTTAAGGGATAAAGTAGCGTTGGATTAACCATCAGAGTATTCCAATATTTACTAAAAATTATATATATATATATCATATATTTATTAAAAAATTTGAAATATAAAGTTCATATAAAATATTGATAAAAGGATTACATATGTGTGTAATCTTTTTATCAATATTTTATACGAACTTTATATTTCAAATTTTTTTAATAAAATCACTTCTTGAAGTTTCATATATATATTTTATACGAATCTTGGCCTTTTTGACGGCGATTTATGGGCCGTACGTTCTGTGGGTTGAGAAGAGGAAGGGAATAATTGGAATGCCCGATGGACGTCCGAGTGAGCGAACCGCGAGGTGGAATGAAATGCAAATGGGAAGTGAGGAGAAACTTAGTGCCGCGACTTGGAGCAACGGCTCGAAGCCCTTTACCTCTTAATGTCTTTAACTATTTAAAGCCCGTAACGCTGGGATTACCAAAGCGATCCGAATTTCTCCGATTTCTTAGAAAAATTCCCCAAAATTTATAATAATTTCCTTTCCAAGATTTTTCGTCATTTTATCAGGCTACGGGAATAAGGCTCAAACGAATCGATATACCTTCCTTCTTCCATCGCTCTTTTTTTTTTTAATGAGTGTTTTTTAAATAGAACATTTTCGCTGCTTTAAACCTCTCGAGATTTTCTGCGTACTCCAGCCTGCGAAATTATTTATTTCTCCGGAATAAGAATTACAGAAGTAGCTTTAGGATTTTTATACTGGAATCCTTTTTTAGGTTAGTTATGATGTTTAGTCGTAAATTCCAAATGTTGGGTGATTATATTTTTATCCTGGTTGTCTCTGTAAATTTGGTGATAATTTTTGGACAAAGTTGGGGAGCAATCTGTATCCGTGTCGAAGTTGTAATTCACGTTACGTTGTCTTAATCGACCATCGATGTGCGGTGTCGTGTATCGACGTCTATGCAGATGAAGCGAATGCATCATTGTACTGGCTGGACTAATTAACCTTACTCATTTGAATATCATTGTTCCCACAGGGAATGAGGGAACTTCCTACAAATAGGCACTGCGTCATACCGAGCCCCACGATTCTCCAAATTTCCGATCACCTCCGTTTCTCGGTCGTAATTTCGTACCATCGAGAAATCTCCGGCTGGTTTGACAAATGATCACCCGGCATTTAAACCCGTTTTTTCGAAACTCCACTCGTGGAAACGAAACTTTCTTCTTTACTTTTTCTGCATCGAGCGTACAGCTAATTTAAAGAATATCAGTTAACTACAGTTTTTACCCCCCAAATTATGTACCCTATGAAAATGCTACATCAACAGCCGTATCTCCATCAAATCGTGCTTCGTTATTATCCGATGCTATTCTTCGTTTAAAATCAACACGGAACGTGTTATTTCGTCCTGCGCATGATTTAATCGCGAAACTCAAAGTCCACGTGAGGAATTAACGTTCTGTTCATCCCTCGATTTTTCTTCTAAAATATCTGCGACCGCGGCTCTTTCAATGCCAGACGATTTTTCACCTGAACAAAACGTAGCGCGGAACGACGCGTATCCAATGTCCTGACGCAAGCATTTAATTGATATATCGCCGGTGCGATATGACGTTCGGCGATGTTATATACAACCTTGCCACCTTCCAGATTCTCTGACGCCGCGTCGTTTTCCGATTCAAAATATCCAGCAGGACGTTTTGATTTACACGATAATAATCATGGCTTTCGCATTTTGGCACAGCGTATTAAACGTATTGGATATTTAAAGTGCTACACCGTATTACTCATAAGATGTACATATTCAGAAGTAATTAAGAAAAATAAGTCGCTTTGTCGGGGCAAGTATAATATTAAGAACGATCTTCTGTATTATATTTTATATTATTGTTCTTAATAATAATATTTGCTCTGAGAAAATAATTACGCGCTTCCCTTAATTATTTCTGAATAAATTATGGGCAACTCGCAGATCTCACGTAAGATGTATATATTGCTATATTTATTCAAAAGGTGATGTAATATCTATATCTATCTATCTATCTATCTATCTATATATATATTTTTTTTTTATTCATTTATTTATATGTATATATATATATATTTATTTATTTATTTATT